>OMNZ01110082.1:54499-81042 GCA_900303255.1 Lesueurigobius sanzi
ATGAGTCTAAATTTGAGATTTTTAAATTTTGTCTGGGGTATTTATGACTTCTTTCAATGGGTCCTGTTTGCTCTCCTAACATAAAAACCTTCACCTGGAAACAAATAAATGACCTAATCTTCACAATAAGGAGTGTAATTATTGCACGGAATCATCATTTCTCCGTTGAACTATATGGGACATTTTTTCACATTGGGCCAGCAACCTCTCTACTGTATTAGCTTCTACAGACTCCAAACTTTCCAGTCTTGTACTTAATATTTTTGACTAAAGGGTGGAAAACTTGCAATAACCTTTTTGTCAGTAATCTAAAAAAAATTCAAAATTGATATCACACAATGTGATTTCTTTTCCTATTCAGTTGCAGTGCCTTAACTGCTCTTATTAGTAGTGTAGTAACAGTGAGAGAGAGAGATACATTTTAAAAGTAAATGATAGCTCATTCCTCTCTCCCCTCCCGATTGGACCTGAAAGAGCCCCCTTATTCCGACATAATGCCCACTGAAAAAAAAGGCATATGTGTGGGTTGACTGACAGCCCGGCCCCGAGGAAAACTCCTCCCATTGGTCAAAGTTTATTGCAACTGGGATTCTGGTTAATAATACAAAGAACCAAGGCACTCCTCCCAACACTACAATTCAATATTTATATTTTCTAAAAAGCCTTTATTTTACTGGGCTGATGTTGAACTATTTTAAAACATGCTGCTGGTTTCGTCCACGCATATCGGCTCCAACAAAGCCTTTCTCAAGAAGGACTTCTTGAGTGACTTCTTCTTTGTTTCTTCCTGTAATTTCTGTTCCCCAAACACCAAGGAGCGTTTGTAGAACTGACTTCCTGAGCACTTTGTGTCTAGTTTCTCTGGGATTCTGGTTAGTTGCTGAGATCAGTAAAGGGATGGACTTAAGATTTATTTATTTAATTTACTTTACACATAAATTCAGGCCCAGGCCGTCAATTATACACGTTTTATTAAACTGGTTAAACATTTAGACTTCCAGACTATTACTTTAACTGTTGTTTGCCAGAGTGGGAGATCATCCTTCGTCTCAAGGAGAATTCAACTGCTGAATAATGAATAACTTCACTGGACTAACCGTTCACATGAGCTGTTTCTCTTTGTAGCCAATAATTCCTTGTTGTATATTTTTATATGTGCTATATATTGTGCTTTCTTTGTGATGTGCTGATTCTGTGTTCAGGGCTCCAGGCGCGAGGAGGAATTCTCTCTGGGGTAGTGAACGTTGTATTCATTTATTGTGGTATAATTATATTTGTAGTGTTAGAAGTCGTCACACTATTGAATGTCCTTGGGCAAGCCACTTCACCTATTCAGCCCTCTATGTTTGCCTACACTACAATATGAATAAGTAAGCATTTTGAAACAGTGAGTGATTAGTGCATCCATTAGAGGTAGAAAGGCACCTTTAAAATGTCATTTTTACAATTTAGCAAAAGAGTACTGGTGGTATAATTAATGTAGAGTGGGACCCCAGAGTGGGACCCTAACCAATGTAGTGCTGCTGTGTGTTTTACAGATTCCCCTTTGATTACGTGTAAAAATAAGTACAACACAAACAAAGAAGATAGAAGCTATCCTCCGAAGAGACGTGAATCAAAATAATTCCTCGCCTTTATTCTCGCGCCTCGCCGTCATAAATCTCTCCCTCCCAAATGACAGTGCCGTACACGCCGTATCACCGTGGCAAATAGCTCCATCTTATAATAGCAACGTTAGCACATAGCAATATTATCTAGCGCATTGTGGTGCATGTGTCTCCGCGCTGTGCCCCGCGGCGCTTTGCCAGATTACAGCGGCCCAGCGACAGCCTTATAATAAGACTTCGCCCATTAAATCATATCAGCGGCGCTTTTTATAGGCCGCCACCTCAGCTCCGACACTATGAAACTGTCGATCACACTGGGAGGGGGGGCGAGGGGGGCGCGCACGTGGGCCGGGAGCGTGCGCGAGACCAGATAGTGCGAGACGTCTGCGAGAGAGGAGAGAATGTCTTAGGCATCTGACAGTGTTTCATCTACAGATTTTATTAGATCAGCCCTCGCTAGACTTGGGGCGCTCATGACCGGATCTTTGAGCGGCTCTGTTATTCGAACGGTTCGAATGGGTCTCATTTGTGACAAAAGGAACTGAAATTGTCTGATTTTGTAGCAATTTGGATGCTGAACACACCGAAGATGCAGCATAATAGTGGGGCAGGCAACATGAATGACAGATAAAGCAAAAACATTTGGCAAACAACTTTATATTTATATATTCGTTTCTGAAAAGGGTCACTATTCGTCCAGACGTAAGTTAGAATGAGTATAACTAAAACTTGTCCCTTGTAGTGTTTAGTTCTCATTAATAGTTGATCAAGCTAAAGCAAATCTATAAAAAATGCCTATTTGAGGGCTATTGATACCAGGATATATGTTGGTACTTCACAGGAGCACACTGAGATGTCAAAATCTGAATAAGGTCCTAATGTACAGCTCCACTCTTTGCAAAATTAAGCATTTTGTCTGAGAAGAGTAAATTTCACCCCTTCTACTTAGTCATCGTGTGAAGTGTTACACTGTATGTCTTTACTTTAGTAACAGATCCTGAAGATTCAGCTCCCATTAAAGAACCACCAGATCCCAGCGCTATAGTTTTAGGCATCTGACAGTGTTTCATCTCTTTTATTAGCTCAGCCCTCGCGCCGCTGTCACCGCTCCTTTCTCCCAGCTTACATCACACGCGGGACGTCCATTGGCTGCCTGTGCTGCGGCGAGATTGTTCTGGTTGGTTAGCGCCGGCGAGAGCCGGGACGAGCCATGAATATGCAAAGAGCCGCGCTGATTGATAAGAGGCAGGATCTATGGCTGTTCTGTTGTCATCTTTACTCTGGCATTTTTTATTTGAAGTCACAGCCGACACACGCCGCTATTCTTTTTCATCGCTGACATTTGTGGTATATTTAATGTCTCACAAAAAAGGCGTTGTATTTGGATATATCTGTTGTGCACTGGCCAATTAGGATCAAACGCAACAAAAGCTGTCAGCGGCGCAGGAAATCAAGGCAGCCATGTTTGTTTCAAAGCACATTGATGGAAATAAAAGGTTGGAGTTTGAATTTTTGCCATATCCTAAGTCAGATGCAAACAATAGCCAAGTTGTAGGTTGTTAGTAGTAGTACTAAGTACTAAGGCTGTGCTGTGCTGTGATGTATCGGCAATATATTGTTACAGAGTACTTGATAATATGCGTATCGTATTGAAGCACCTGTATCGTGATACACAACTCAGAAAAATCTATTTAATATGCTTTTTTGACCCTAAGCTTTAGTCAGAACATATCACAACAACTAGGGATGTTCCGATACTGATACTGGTATTGGATTATATGCCAATACCACAGATTTTTCTGGTATTGGTATTGGCGAGTCCCTGAACCAAAACCTGATATCATATTATTATTTTTATTTGTGTAGGTTCTCAGTCGTACAGGAGTTGTCTCATTGGTTTGAAATAAACTGGGATTTTATGTTGTCTGAAGACTTTGCATTTTCTCTGAGACTCCAGAAACATAAGGTACAGCTACTCCTCTCCTTTTTGGTTCTGTCTCCTGTTTGTCCTGATATTATTATTATTGTCCTGATATTATTATTATCATATTAATATTATATTATTATATTTTTTGGCTCTTCAGGCACTAAAACCTCTAATAATCACAGCATATACTGTATATTTATGTTTTCTTGTTTGCCTTTGTTTAATCTTTGGAGTGGAAACACAACATTGGAACATTGCCAGAATAAATGTAATATGCATAATGTGCCATGGGTCTTGGCATCTTTTATACAGGGTTTGCTATTGTCTTTATTCACATGCAGTCGTATCGGACTGGTACTCGGTGTCAGCGACTGCTCTGAGCCAAGTATCGGATCAGATGGGAAGAGATGGTATCGGAACAACACGCACACTGACCACTGCTATAGGCTTAACTTACCTATAAGATCATTTTCTTAACATTCAATAGCATATGTTTTCTATTATGGACACTGTATGAGAATATGCTTGTATTGTGACCCTTGGATCGTGAAGTTGTTGGCAATACCAAGTCCTAGCACTTATACTCATAATACAGTAGTAGATGTTGTAGATGTAGGTCTATGATTTTCCATGTCAATTAAACTAGACATAATTAGAGTAGTTTCAAATGTTTCAGCTTCAGTAGTCTATATTGTAGCTAAAATGTGTAATAGCACTGCAGCAGAGTAGCTACAGTATATCGTTGTAGTAGAAGTGATGGTGCAGTAGTAACTCCATCCATCCATTTTCTTTCGCCTATCAGTTGCCGGGTCGTGGGGGCAGCAGTCCAAGCTGCCCGGCTCACATTGCACCATTCCTCCTGCAGGTGGTGGGGCCACGGGAGGACGGCCTCACGACGCTCCTTCACCTCTGGGGACGTAACAGTCCTTCATGGTTCCATCATAAGGGTCTTCTGAACCGCGCTTGGTCCGACCCGTCACCTAGGACCTGTTTGCCATGGGAGACTCTACCGGGAGCATAATGCCCCAGACAACAGAGCTCCTAGGACCATTCAGGTGCTCAAACCCCTCCACCACGATAAGGTGGCAGCTCGAGGAGGACAGTAGTAACTGTAACAGTAGTAACTGATAATAGAAAGTTGATGGGAGAGTGACAACAACATATGTAGTAGTAATATAGCTTCATAACTGGTAATAGTAGTAGTAAAAATAAAAGTGTTAGTTATATAATACTGATAGGATTGGTTGAAGTAATTGTGATATTACAAGAAACATTGATAGTCAGATGGACAGTCATCAGGTACAGTATGTAAGGTCAAGGTAAAGTGCTTGTCATTATACCATTGCACAATGAAATTTCCTAGATCAGGAGCAGTTTTTCCCAAACTTTTTGAGCCAAGGCACACTTTTTACAAGAGAAAAATCTCAAGGCACCCCACTAAACAAAAATGTCACACAAAAGTATATTTATTGAAATATAATGGAAACTTGTTGGGTTCCTAACCCAGTCAAAAGGCAATCAGTGGAAAGTGAAGGGAAATATGAGAAGTTCGGCTCAAGTTTACTTACTGTCTCACACAGGGCTTGTTGATGGCCTGTCATTTCTGGGTGTGTGGGAGCACATATTTGACAATAATCATGCATCAATAACCTATGAGTGGTCTCATTTGCACTATGACTGTGAGCTACTTTGTTTTTGATACCGCCCTATAGTGGTAGAGTTTGTAATTGTTCTGCCTGACCACTACACCCTGATTAGGTGAAATTTCCACGGCACCCCTGATGAGCACCCTGGTTGGGAAACACTGAGATGGAGTGTAGGTAATAATATGTAGCTATCGCAGCACTAGCAACTCTCTCCCTCTGTCCATATGTCACTCAAAGCCCAATCTTGGTTAGCGTTAGCATTTGAACTCCTTCCTTTGTGCACATGGGGCACACAGAAGTTCAGATCCTATCAGCTTTGGCAAACCTCCCCTTGTTCGGCGCTGTGTTCTGAGTGGATTTCTGCCTGTACCGGTGCTGAGCTGTCATGTCCCATTTGTCATGTTGTGACGGATGACGCCGCTATATGCTCGGCAAGAGTTAAATCCGAACTCACGAGGCACGCACCAGGCACGAGAGCGGCTCAGCGTTCTTTTTTCGGATAGCGCAGATTGATGTGTTTTTGCCCCCCCCCCGCCCCCCCCGCCTTTCATTCGCTTTTCCTTGCGAGGGACGCTTTTCTATTCCGTTGCATGTCTGACACGGCTTGGTGCGGCGCCGCGGTGAAGTTAATTCAGAGCCCGTTTGTTCCCTTTATTCTGACAGCTTTGTGATTTCGGCGCGTATCCTTCAACATTTGGATTGGCTTGTGTTGTCACTTTCTCTGACATTCCTCCCTGTCAGTTTGTTATTTGGGTAAAGTGCAGTACTACCCGGATTGTTCTGCAAATCACAAAGGCAATTTTGAAGTCAATTTCTTTTTTCCTTTATTTGCGAGAGACTTTAATTGTCTGCGATCATTAATATGCCGACGAAATCTCACATGAAAATCTATCAAGTCACAAGGCAGCCCTAAAATAATCAGTTGATGATACATTTCCCCCGCGCAGCCCGCAGAAACAAATGAGGCGCTCAGTTGGATTTAATGTGTAATTGCATTGTTATTCACACCCTGCTCCGTACATATGCCACTGCGCGCTCGAATAAAAGCCAGGCAAATCGAAGTGATAGACAGGAGGAGACACCGACATGCAGCGCTGACTTGCCATAGCATGCTGCTCAAACAATACTTCTAAATATAACAGCAGAAGTGCGTACTTGTAGCTTTATAGTCCGTTTTATAGTATTTGCATGAGTTTAGTATGGCTCTAGTAAGAGTAAGTGATGGTTCTTGCAGCTATAAATTGTGATGGTAGTTGAGTACCAGTGGAGTAGTGGTAGTTGTAGTAGTAAGCCAGGGTGGGTGACATTAAGACAAAGCAATATCTTGATGTTTTATCTTTCTCAATAACAATAATCAAGCGATAATTTGATCATCAAGTATATTTAATTTGTATTTTCAGAAGATGTTGTTGTAGCTTTCTTGACAAATTAATTTGCATGTCTTTCAAACAACAATTTCAATATTATCTTGTAGGTGATATATTCACCACCTTTTGGAGTAAGTAAGCTAGAGAAGACAAAAGCTGCCCACACACTACAGGTTTTTTAGCCAGACAGTGCATGTTCATGAACACACATGAGAACCATGCATGTAAACACACCACTCCGGATTGTAGCCCTGGGCTAATTTCCATCCGTTGTCCCACACTCGTACACACAAACACACTCTCATTCACCCTGATCTATTGTACATGTTTTTAATTGTAGGGGAAACTGGAGGAAACCTATGCAGACACGGGGAGAACATGTAAACTCCACACAGAAAGGCCCTGTCCTGGCCCGGGATCGAACCCGGGACCTTCTAGCTGTGAAGTACGAGCGCTAACCGCTGTGCTACCATGCCGCCATTTTTTCAACATATTGTTTATTGTCGCTGGAGGAATTAAACTGGGAATGAACACATAGAATTATGTAGTAAGCAAAAACATGGTAAATAAAGCTGGCTACACACTATAAGATTTTAAGTCTTTTGAGATTCAAAATATGTGCATAGACCACACACTTAAGGACAGACATGAGGTTCAAGGTTCAAGGAGTCTTTATTATCCCAGAGGTGCAATTTGATTTGCAGCAGCAGGACACACATTAAACACACTCACAGGATAATAGAAGAAAAATAACAAGAGTACAACAATATAATTACCGCTCCTGGTTTAAAATACCAATGGCAACTGGGATAAACGAGTTCTTAAATCTATTGGTTCTCCATTTGGGCATGAGGAATCTGCGGCCGGGCGGTAGCAACTTGAACTGAGCCCACAAAGGATGACTTGGGTCTGAGGAAATCTGTGCCCGATAGATGTTTTGCAGGTCGTCAGATGCACAATACACTGCAAGTGCTTCCTGTTCCCAGGACACACATACTGTACACACACACGAGGAGTCCCACGACAGATCAGAGTATGCCAGAAAGTTTTATTGAGCCACGCCTCCCCAGCCTCAGAAAGACTAAAAAAATTGGGCTAAAAATCCTACAGTGTGTAGCCAGCTTAACTCAAAACATGTTTTAGATTTTAGATTCTTCAAAATAGCCACCCTTTGTTTAGATTACTGCTTTGGTAATGAGCTTAACAAGGCAGTCACCTGAAATGAAATTAAACAGTGGTTATAGGATGTTGTTCAGGTGCACACAGTTGGATTTTAACATGTCATTGCATTGTTATTCACATCTCACTCCGTACATATGCCACTGCGCGCTCAAATAAAAGAAAATGACATGATGGGCAGGAGGAGACAAGGACACGCATGCCGACTGTCCAACATGCTGCACAAACAAAGCAGAGCACACGGAGATGGACAGGCAGGCATTTGACAGGCAGGAACTCACACACACACACACACACGCACTTTCAGGAAGCATCCTTTGGCCCTCCCTACCCAATCCGAGCTGTCCGTCATGGCTTGGGGGCCCACTGTTTGATTGTAATTGCAAAGGTGAAGGAAGAGGCGAGGATGTCAATACAGATGGACAGGTGGAGCTATGGATTGCACCTGCCTTCCCACAATCCCTCGCTTTCTCCTCCGCTCCGTGTGCGACTGGGGGGGGGGGGGTGAGCGCTTCCGTCCCGTGCATAGCTAAAGACGATCCGCAGTTGTTACATTTCTCCGCTGCTCTTTTCTCTTAGCGACTATACCCAAGTCTGTGGCCGAGTTTTGGACAAATCCAAAATAGCCTGAGGTGCCTGCGGAGATGGTGCTACGGACTGCACAAACCCGCCTGTCTGTTTGTTAAGAAATCTCTCAAGTCAACATGGTTTTTTTTTCCCCCGTCTATTCCTGGAGCCACGTCTTGTCTGCTAATTTCACTCGGAGGCTTGGCTAACTAGAATTGTTTTAATGAAGAATCAGGGAGGGAGAGAGCGGGGAGGAGAGGGCAAGGGCAGCTCGGCAGGCAGAGGGATTGGAATGAGGGAGAGAAAGAAAAACACACAATAGATGGACTTAAAAAAAAAAAAAAAAAAAAAACGCCTCTCCAATTAAGAAGTTTTTTTGTTTGTTTTGTTTCTTTGGTCACGGACAGTCAGTCACACTTGCTTTTGTGGAGCGTGTGATGAATTGCAGCCCTCCACTGCTTTGTTGTGGCGAAGCTCCCACCTCCTCCTCCTCCTCCTCCTCCTTCTACAATATCTTTGCGCTTGTGAATTGCGCGTGCCTGTTTACCGAGCGCGTCTCTCTTTTGAACTGGCAGAGAGAAATGGCTTTTTGAAAAGTCTCTTTGATGGTGAGCCCAATTTGTTTTTGCACCGCTAAAAAGTTTGTTTGAACGCAGTGAGAATGAGGGATGACGTGGTGGAGAGGAGAGGAGGCCGGTCCTGAGAGGGCTGCCGGCTCCGTGCGCCTCAACGTGCCAGAGTAATGGAGTACAGACTTGTTCATTCATATAAGCAAATCATGACTTCGCTTCGATGCTCAGTGGAGAGACTAGCAACCACTACTGCACTTTTAAGGCCAGGAACTGCAGGTGAATAGGGGGGAAAACTAAATTGAGTGATATCAATTTGAAACTTTGTGAAATTTAAAAATGTATTCTGTCATTTTATAATTTCATGTGAAAAAATGGCCAAATTGACTATATTGTTGATGAAGAAATCTTAATAATGGATAGCCATGTTTCAATTGATGGTTTTATTTTGTTGATATAATAGTAGTAGTAGGGGATTTTGTATCTTTTAGTTTAGTTTTTGAATAAACTAGTTATTAGTGAATCAATCTGTAAAATTTCACCTTGTTTTTAAGGTTGCTTGGGATAAAACATTGATAAATCAAATCTTCAAAATATTGTTAAGTACCAGACTGGAAAGTTTAGAGTCTGTAAGAGCTACAAAAGTGGATTTGGATTGAATGTGAAAAAAAAAACGCATTTTCAGAAAATGGTAATTGAAGTTACAATTTCCGATATAGTTCTGTGGAAAAATGTTGAATCAGCACAATCATTACACTCCTTATTGTAAATATTAGGTGATATATCTGTTTCCAAGTGAACGTGTTGAAATTTAATTGAAAAAAAGAGTTTTACCTGCAGTGTCTCCGCTTAAGAAACACGAAAAAATAGTTTTGTTAACTTGGATCCTTGGATGCTGCAGATTTTGTTTGTGTCACTCCCAATGCTGCACCAACGCATTAATAACCACCCACCTTTGCTAAATTTACAGCAACCAGCCCTCCCGAATCCTATTTCCTTTTTAATTTTTCACTTGCCAGGTGCACAGACATCAATTTTACATGTCCACAATTCTTCAGGATTCTCTTGATCCCCGGTTATTGATCAGCGGCTGTGTGCTTGATGGATCACTGGAGCGGGCCGCCCTGACAGATCGGCACGTCCGGCGGAGGCGAGGGGACAGGCCTTCAACTTCACGCCCATCAAACCCCCCCCCTTACTCCACCACCCACACACACTCACGCTCCTCTCTCCATCCCTCCCTCCTTTTGATCAGAGCTGCCCTGACAGTGATTCATACCGCACGGAGCTGACTGCCTGCTAGGAAATGCCACAGATCCCCTGAGAGCAAAGGAACAGGGATTTAACCATAGAATGACAGCGTTGAAAAAATAAAAGTGATGTTTCTTTCCTGTGTCTGGACAGTAGGGGGCATTCAAGGATGCTCCTCTTTGTGTTGTGTCTAATGCCTTGTAGACTGCCACATAAAGATGTAACTTTGCCTGGTACCTGCTGAGAGGTAAATACATCAATCTCTTACGCTTGCCTCGACTAACCTGGGGTTTCGGACCAATCCGGTGGCAGTATGGCGTAAAGAGGCGGGTTTTGCATAGTACACAACAATCGATACAAAATGACAACACGTTGACGACGGAAAAGCATGAGGTGTGCTGTTACAGACAGGATTATTAGTGCTTTGTCATTTAGCTACGTTTTAAGACTTTCTAAGATTGGCTAAAAGGGGTGCGCTTGATCCTATCAGCAGAAAATATTCCATCAAAAGTCCGTCCTTTCCCTGAACGATTAGTCTTTCCAGATTGATATTGCTGTGCTAATTAAATTTGCACAGTAATATCAATCTGGTTTTTGCCAAGTAAAGGCTTACCTTGAAACCAGAGAAAAGTAATGTCAGACAAAGACAAAATAAAAAAAGACTAAAAACATGTATATAAAATTACTGTGTTTTCCATGAAATAAGTCCCAAATTCATTATAGGCAAGGTGCAGAGTGCAGCTGATAGTCCAGTGGAAAGGGCTGCTGCACATAATGCATTGTGGTTTTGAGTCTTGGCTCTGATAATTCGCAGCATGCTTTTTTCTGCTTTTCATCCTGAGTTGCCCTGTCTAAAAAAGCCTATGGGACAAAATATCCTTGTACTTTATTTTGAGAAGTTAACTTCGATTACCAAATAAAATACCATAAAGGTAACCGGGTTTGAACCTGGGACCTTTGCGTTGCTAGCGCTGTGCTGTATCCACTAACCTTTCATGCACAGGATGGTAATGCCACAGGTTCCAATCATTTTCACGAAGCTCAACCTGGTTCTGCAGGTGGAGCTGATTGAAGGAGTGAGCATATTGTTCTGTTACTCTATAATACACAATTGCACTGTCACATGTTAAACCCAGAGTTTTGGATGAGTAGATCTCTGAAGTAAATGTAAACGCATCAGACCTGCTTATTGAGCATCGTTTTTTTCTGACTATGTAAACGTAGCCACTCACTCATCACATTCACAACGGTAACATGGATAAAATTGCCCAAGGACACGATGACAGCATGTGCTGATCAGAGGTGGGATTGAACCACCAGCTGTGCTGTTTTTAGACGTTTAGACGTTGTTTTTTTTTTTTAGATGTTTTTAGATTCTACCACCTGAGCCACTCGCAGCATTGACAACATTACTTCCCTCCTGCACCTTGCACTGTGGGGATACATTTTCAAACCAGTCCTCTCACGCCAAGCTGTAACTCCCTGTTTCATGTCTTCTATCAAGGAGAGGAATGTTTTATCTAAGCATAAAACATTAGATAAAACAGCACTGGCTCGCACTGAAGCACACTGGGTAGACGCAAAGAAAGCAGCTGGGGAGCACAGACAGGAGCTGCAGATGGGAGCTAACCTCTTCTGTGATGTCCCATTGTCACACACACACACACACACACACACACACACACACACACACACACACACATCCAGTTACTATCAGACTGCGCGTGTTGTCACCGGACAGAGCCAGACATCTAAAAAGTGTGGGGCGATGGCGTTGTAAAGTTTTGTTTTCAAAATGGCTGCTCACTTTTCAGCCAGAGACACAGACGCCACTTCCAAGCGGGTGAGAAAACTTCCCACGGCACCACTGCTTTTGAAATTGAAGTGGCTAACTGAGGCTTGTGCCCCAGTGACTTCCACTTACGGGGCACACTCTGACTGAACACTCCTGACTCCTGAGTGTCAAAACAAACAATAACACACTTCAGACACACCAGGCCAACAATATTTTAGCAACAAAAAAAATGAATGAATCTGATGCTAAATACAATAAGGTTTGCTGTTGGATATATTTTACTGTTGATGTGCCATTGGGCAAAACATTTCATCCAGATAGATCTCTGTGATTCAGACTTATGGTAATATGGTCCAATTGAATCAATCTATGTATTTTTGTATGGCCCAATATGACAACAAGTGCCACCTCACAGGACTGTACAGACATCAAAACAGTGAAACAAGGAGAGGATGTAATGTCCAAACAAATGTAATATCTGTAAACAAAAACAGTATCCTCATCTTTAGACCCTCCTCTACAGCAAGAGAGAATATGAGAACAACGAGGACAGATCCACTCCCATGGACGGACAGGCTACCCATGGTCCCAAGCCTGATTCTCTAGCTAGCATCCAGTTGGAGCTGCGGGTGCTAACTTTATGTAGCACCTTTCCACCTCTAATGGCCACTCAAAGCATTAATGCGCCAAATTGTAGCGGGTGTGTTGTCTAAAAATGTACTGGACTAATTTACTATTGAAAGGAGAGAACGTTTAAGTACATTTGAGTGGAAGTACTGTAGGTAGTTACTTTCTGCCTATGGCTAACTCCAGCGTAATAGAAATAAAACGTGCAGGAAATTAAGTGTATGAATTGTACTAATAATACCTTTGACTGAGCGGCTGTCTGCTTTCAAATCCAATTCATTATTAGCCGCCGCGATCTTGAACTCTTAATCCCACTTATGAAGTCCCGTCACTGAAGAGCACGCCATAATTCCAGCTTTTCAATGGCCAACAATTAACGTTCGATAACATTTGGAGATGAATGCTTTTGCGGCTGAAACCTGTCATTCAGGGGGACTTTTTTTCTCCTCCCGAACGTCCCTCACTGACCCATTCTTTTGAAATACATCTCATAGAAATAATACAGCGCAGGGGAGCGGATTCAGGAGACCGCCACGTGCACATCGGTGAGTAGTAAGTGTGGGGACAGAAGAATTATCCGGAGTTGGAGAGGAGTGGAGCGAGTTGTTTGGACGTGTTAGTGTGAAGTGAAGTGCGCGCTCCTGCCACGGCCCTGTCGGTGTGCCAGGGCGCCTGATTACCCACGCTCTCCCCCAATTATGGCCTGATTATTCCGCCGCGCTCTAATTGACTGGGGAGATATGCAAATGGCTGTCATTTGGGATGATAAAGGATGCGGGCGCCGGTTGCCCCCTGCATTATTTAGCCGGGGCCGTACGCAGCGTGAAGGATGTGGCGTGCGCTTTAATTGCTGAGGAGAGAGAGGTTAAGCTGAACGAGCAGCTGAATTAGAAATGAGGAATTTAGGGCCCATTTATTTCTTTATTTTGCTCTGCCCCGCTCCCATCTCTCTCTACCCCCCACCCCCCCCCCCCCCTCGCTCTTTCTGTACACAGTGCTGTCTGTGCACACTCATGCGTCTGAGGGCGTCATATTGAAATGCTATAAATAATAACATTAGTAGAGCAAATATGTGCTGAACTAATAGATCTGTTGGTGGAAGGAGAGCGCTGTGAGCAGTACATGCAAAGTATTCAACGTCCAGAACCTCCTCTGACTGAAGTATTAAAGTATTGTGTTTGTGAAAGCTTACAACCAAATTATTGCTTTCCTAGTGAAGCGAAGCTAAAAAGTACTACTATAGGCGATGTGTCCCACAGAGTTCTGCTTAGGCTATGAGGGTCCCATTGATCCTAATTCTCATATTTTTTGCTAATAATGGAGAAAAAAAGTCAATTTTGATTTTGTACAGTTATTTTGGATAAGTAGAGAATACTTTTCTACTTACTTTTCTAATACTTTAATACTTTAAGAAGCAAAACGTATAATCATACCTTTTTATTTTGCAAGATGATTGTGAGATGATTACAAGACAATATATTTTTATAATTTATAAACTGAGTTTGATGTATTTTTGATTAAAAAAGATAAAAAGAAATTATTTTTGCTAAATATTTTAGCGATGAAAGTTAAAAAGAGCGCTAGCTTTGAACGCAGCTAAGAAGAAAGCTGTTATTTGTTTTGTAAAGACAGAGTTGTAAGAAGGGGCGGGATTATACGTTTTTTACTTCTTCCCACTCCTATTTTGACATTTACTTCAAATTTTTTCTGCATAATGGATGTACAATTTGTTTCGAATGTCTGAATAAATTCATTCATTCATTGAAAACAGTATATTTTAGAGAAATTGAACAACATATCAAGCTATAGTGTCAAAACAAACATTAATAAACCAGATTTAAAATGTTTTGCACCTGAAATTATTATAAATGCTACCGTATTTTCCACACTATAAGTCGCACTTCTTCTCATAGTTTGGCTGGTCCTGCGACTTATACTCAGCTGCGATTTATATATGAATTAATATGTTAAGTTAACATACCAGACACATATTCAGTTGGTTGTTTATGCTTCGTGTAGCTGAATAACCATCAATGTGTTACGCTAGCATACTGTACACCTATTCAGCCTGTTGTTCTCTATTCTATTGTTATTTTTAACTTGCCTTTCAAGATCAAGTCTGTTCTTGGTCTCGGATGTTGTAAAATAAATTTTCCCCCAAAAATGCGACTTATAGTCCAGTGCGACTTATAGTCCAGTGCGACTTATAGTCCGGAAAATACGGTAATTATATTTTACAATGGGGGAGTTCTGAGGTGTTGATCTTCTGATTTTGAGGGTCATGGCCCGAAAAGTTTGGGGATCCCTGCTCTATTCTAGATGGGAAAGACTGTATTGGTATTTATAGTATTTATCTGGTCAGTAATCCTTTTTGTGGCAATTTGAGTACTTATTGCATTTAAAATTCTAAATTGCAGAATATTATTGCCTTAATCTTGATCCTTGTTGGCTTGAAATTACAAGTCTTTACCGCGGCACCGGTGAGAACGCAGTAGTTGTTTCTACAGCAACATACCAACAAACAAACAAACAAACACAAATTGGTCATCACATTAATAGCGCCCGGTGGCTAAGCACGTTTAACTAGCAGCCCCTGCTGTATCACACGGCATCTCCAACTCGCTGCTAATCCTTTTCAGTTCGAGACAAGCGCTGCAGATTTGGCCGTCTTTACCAGCTTAGGGCTAATAGTGCCTCAAATGTCCTTTTCAAAGTGGCCCGCCCCATATCGCCGCATTATAAGGAGCTTAGCAGGCAGTGCGGTTATCAGACTGTTAGCCTTCTATCTGCACACATGTAATTACTAATGCGCAGGAGCAACGCTTGACATTATCACCCCATGTGTGCAGTCAACCATAGGCAGGTGTGGTGGCAGTTTGGCCCCTGATCTTTGACCTTCTAGCTTTGATTTCCTTTCTCTTCTCTCAGTAAACATTGATGCTTCCTTTTTTTTTTTTTTTTTCAACCTTATTGGGATGCGCCGGTATTATCAAGAGATTGTGCCAGCTTTGTGAAGTGTGGCGAAGTCGAATTAAAAAGAAAAAGCGCAATTTCTTTTCAGTGCTGCCTCGGCTCTCCTCCACGCAACTTTAGGGAGCCCTGAACAGTTTGTTCCTAGGTAGCTTTTGTTCTGGGATAACACAGGAAGCACAAAAAGAAAGCCAAAAAGACAGTATTCAGCAATGTTTCTGCAAAAAAGGGGAAAACTTCTTTATCGTAAAATAGTAGCAGCAGCATTTTGCTCATTATTCTAATCCTATGAATGCTGCCTTTATAGTGGGAGTCTCTCTCAGGTGTGGGCAAGCACAGACACAGAAAGTTGATGTAAAACTGTGTGTCTAAACAGAAACAAGGCTTTCAAACACAGTTTCTATTGACCTGTAGCGACGAGAGGAGTCATAGGAGATAAGATTAATGTGAGAAGCGGATTAAATAAGAAAAAGTGGATTTTTTATTATTATTTGAAGTTACAAGTGCAAAACACATTATGATACAACAGTTAGAATTGGTAATTGGCAGAGATGGGTAGAGTAGACAATATATTTACCATAGAGTGTACATTAATGATGGAGGTACAATTGGCTAGTCCTCTGTCTAAGTCAGTTAGCATACGGGGGCGGGCTCCTATTGACTCTCCATGTAAATGTTATGGCCCCACTTTAACCCATTATTGGAGATAGTCTTGTTAATGTGACCCTCAAGTGTTTGTCTTACCACACGCTACACCGTCCTGTTCTTTGTCTTTTTGTATTTTCAACGTCATTTAAGATATTAACAAAAAAACATAACTGGCCAATCAGGTGCCTTCTTGCTCTGCGCCATAAGAACGTAACTCGCCACATACCGTATAGAATTCGGCTCCAAAAATTCAATATGGCTGAACGCTGTGGGGAAAGCCACGCAGGCTACCTCCATCTTTAATGTACTCTCTATGATATTTACTCAAGTAAGAGTAACTTTGCAGTAAATCATTTTTCCTCAAGTAGAAGTAAAAAGTTGTGAAACTCAAGCTTAAAAAGTAAAAAACTACTAGCGATGAGCACTGAGTACTGCGCAATTGGTTGAGCATAAAAGTGTACATCAGATTTTACGTCATGACGCTTTTGCCACTTCAAGATTTACTCACAGTGGAATGGTAACTTTTTTTTTTACTTGCATAAGAGTACAGCTACTGCATTGTAATAATGTAATAATTACTCAAGTAGAAGTAAAAAGTCCTGTGTGATAAAACTACTATAAGAAGTACAGTTACTTCTAAAAGAGTACTACCCTCCTCTGGTTATTGGTGCTGTATTACCATCCAGCCACAGTCATGAGAACTTCAAGAGCAGTGCAGACATGGTTCTAAAATGTGACCTTTGTATTAGTTTATTGGTTAATATTTCAGTCCTCTCGCAGATGTTGTGCTTCTTGGCGTGTTTCGAATGTGCACTGTGATCTGAATCTTGATTTTAACACATCAATCACTCATCTAATTGCAATTTTTTCTGAAAATCATTCAGCTCCATTAGCCGTTGTCATTGTTTTAGGCCTCTTAAAGGAAACGAATGCCAAGTAAACAGAAAAGTAACCGTACACTGACTCGCGCCTCGAGTATCTTTTAGTAGTTTCCAGAACATGCTTTGAACATCTAATTCAGTGTTTTTTTTTACTCTAACTCCACTCTTATCAGATCGACTGTGACGAAACGCCTTTGAGTTAGACGTTTGACTGTTAGTTGTAAGCAATAACACCAACTTAATTCAAACCTAATGCATCTCGGGGGGGTCTGAAGTCCTCAGGCTGAATAAGTTGAACTTGCCGTGATTGTTCTCTTGAGGGCGGACATAACTTGCATACATTACTGAATATAATTACTTTCATTAGTGATTGCTGAAGGACTTTGTCAGACCGCAACCCACCCGTGGCTGTCTGGGCGAGGGACATTTGGAAACTTGAGCACTTCAGTTTTCTCCTGCTCCTGGCACAATGAAGAGGTGCGCAGGTTAGCATGTTAGCATACTGAAGTGCCTGCTAGGTGTTCACCCAATCTCCCCGAGGTTTTTTTGCAGAGCAGCCACCTTGTACTCGCATTCTGTGTGAGTACAAGGTCTACCACCGCTAAGTAAGAACTCACTCAGGCAGCCTCAGGAGATGGCAGAGACAGAGTTGGAGCACTCTTATCTCCTCACACATGCTCCTAGACATGCCAGTGCACAGACGCTCATCTTATTGAGAGGAGAGTGAGGAGTGGAGCTGGGAGGGCACATTAGCATTGACTTAGAAGGAACTGCGATGTGATGTAGGAAATGTATCAATGTGCTACGACTTTTCAAGAATCAATCAGAACTTCTCAGATTAAGGTTCATCCTTATTTTGTCAATAAGGGGAAAAGGGCAAAACTAAATGCTTTGTATATTTTCAGGTTTTGGGTCAGTTTTCTGTCTCTGATTCAACGTTTCTCTATAGAACTACAGTTGTGCTCAAAAGTTTGCATACCCTTTTAAGTTTACTTACCCTTTTATCTTTTGGCCATTTTTCATAGATTACGTTTACATGACCTTCAACAACTGCCAGGAAAATTGTTCAGGAGCAAAGAAAAAGTCACTTCAGCTGAAATACAGGACTCTCTGACAAAATGTTTGTTTCAAGGTGCACAATATGTAAACTTTTGATCATGGACATTTGGCTAGCTTCTAAAAGTCTGACAATAAATGGCTTCATGCAACCACTAACCACAAGTGAAATAAAGGTTTTTTGTGTTATCATTCATATTCTATGAAATGCATAAGTTTACATACCCTGACAGTAAACTTTTGAGCACAACTGTATATGTAAATTGTAAATTCAAAATGCATTTTTCTCACATTGTAACAACAACATCTACACTTAAATAGCACCTACATAAGCCCTTATAATAAACCCTAAAACCCTCATTTCTTCACTAATAACTCAAAAGCTAAGCAAAAATCCAAAATCCCCTCATCTTTGTAACATATCAACAAAATCAATCAATTTAAGTCTGGCTCTATCCATTATTTAGATTTTGTCACCGAAAATGTTATTTTTCCTATTTCTATGCATAAAATGCCACATCTTTATATGAAAGCATAACATGACTGAAAATTTGCAGTGCATTTTTTCATATTTAGTCAGTAATTTACAGCAAAAGTTTCAAATTCATATCTCAATTACATTTTTTGCCGATTCCCCTGCAGTGTCGCGCCTTATACCATTTAATACAGTTGTTAGCACCTTCACTTTACAAAAACAAAACATTTCCGCTATTTGAGTGTAAATTCTCAGTTCTATGTTCAGCTGGGTTCCTTGTGTGTCCTCTGGTTTCCTCCATCAAGCTATAATAACATGCATGCTCCAGTCTAAAGACCATGGCTAATTGAAACTCCAGACCAGGATCCTAGCCCATGTCTGGAGAGAGTTCCCCGGACACTGTACTGTTGTCAACTTACTTTTGATAGATTACCGCTGCGGCATACAACAATGGACACATTTATCAAAGTATTCTCTTCATCCCACAACTCCAAATGCACTTAAGCCTGGAACTCACTACAGCATAATGTGCCAGATGTGGGTCCTGATTTGAGTTCAGGGAGGCGTACCCCAAGTTTGGCTCCTCCTTATCAGTTAAATCTTTTGGCATTCCTCATGTGCGGTGTCAGGGAAATTATTTTAAAATTGGTTAAGATTCTAAATTCCTGTAGTGTATCCCAACCTTCACTAAAGCATTTTATAATTAGCACAATTATCTGCTCTTTTTAAATACCTTTGCCTGCTTTTCATTTGCGTTAATCAAAGGTTTGTGGAGATGATAAAAAATAACATCTTGGTGTATTAGTATTTCTGTGTTCTCTCCAGCGCACGATAAAGACGGAGAGCACAGCAGCCAAAACCCGATAAACGAGCGTGCTGCTGCCATGAGCTCGCTTGTCCCTCCGGCTTCCAAACGATAACTATTGGACTTAATTACAGTTTACATCATCATATTTACCCAGCCATGAGAGTCAAAGTGGCCTCTAAGGTGGTGTTTTTGAATGCACTGCAGTCGCTGTGTGCAACAGTATAATGCATTTTACCACTGACCTATGGAAACCCAAAGTCTGTATGGATAAATATACACATTGATGAGAACATTAGCGCTGCAGGAAAAGTACATAAAATAGTGGGAATACACAAAAGAGTCATATTTCTCCTATAGGCCACCCACTCATTCTCCAAACATTCTATATAGGTGCTCATGAGGGGCCCGCCAAGCTGAAGAGGAGAAAGTTACAATAAGATTGTGTTTACAAACTTTAGTGTGATGCTTGTAGTTTGATAAGGATCATTATTCACCTTAGAAAGAGCTTTGTGACTTGCATAGCCCTAGAGGCACAGTGACTCACTTCACCGCAAGACAGTTCTTTCTGTGTGAAATTTGCCTGTTCTCCATGTGTCTGCGTGGGTTTATTTGAGGTACTCCAGTTTCCCCCATCAGCCCAGTCTGACTCTGGACTCTAGATAGGAGCTCCTGGTTCTTGATGCTGCACTGCATTCACTCACTGCTCCTGACAGTTTGCCATGGTTGGACGTGTCTGAAATACAGGCCAAATACACAGGAAATCAATAAATACAAACAAAATACTAAAAGCAATGCTATCTTTCTTCCTTTCCGTTAAACCAAGGTCACAATATGATGTGTACCTCTCGCAGTGCTGCCTAAGTGCTTTTCGGCTCTGGTTAGCTCAAGCCATCTGTTACAGAGCCCTTAGCCACCCTCTTCCTCTGCCCAGGCCCCAGCGTCAGACTGAAAAATGGCTTAAAGTTCCACTTTTTTTGAGACGACGAAAGGGGAGGAGCTGCACCTTTCCTCTTGTCGCGCTCTCTTCCTGCCGCCACAGGAAGCTGCCTCTCCGGGCTCCTCCCTGTCTAGACAGAGAGCACTCCCTCATACAGACACGCTACACTCGCTGCCTTCTACCATGGCAACTTTGATTAATTCCCGGAGCGCAGTGAGAGGAGACAACATCGGCGGCGTGGTCAGGGGAGAAGGTGACTGTGACAGCTCGCGGCTCCACTCTGATGCCTGTGCTCCTATACAGGGATGGAAGGAGGGAGAGGGAGAGAGAGAGAGAGAGAGAGAGAGAGGGTGTGTGTAGGCTCATCTGTCCCTCGGCTGCTCTGGTGCTCAAGCATGTCTGCGGGTGACAGCAGCAGCACAGACACGCACCCATCAACAGCAGCAAGGTGAAAGGTCACAAGCGGCTGCCTCTCCAATGTTGTGTGAAAAGCGTAGATGGCATTTTCGGCCCATTATACCTGCCTGTGTGTGCGTGTGTGTGCGCAGGGGGCATCTCAAAGTAACTGGTTATTATCACCTCAATATTTTTCTTATTATGACAATTACATGCTCTTGCAGCGAATTAAGCGATTCAGGATGCCAAGCGGGAGTGGTTGACAGCTATTTGGAGACTCAATGCACAGAGCAATTTGCAGCCCCGAGCCAAACAAATTGGATTTGGGCCACTTTGGACTGGGGCCCCAGATTGTTGGGTGTTGGGATGATCCTGCCTGGACAGTTAGTGGGACGCTTGACTGGCATTGGTTCTTCTCACACAGCACCTCACAGACAGTAAAGGTAGTGCTGTGGATTAAGCCCTATTTTCTGAACCATATGGCTGTGCAGCGGTTCAACACTTATTATCACAGATGTAGTCGGTGTTTACAAATGGCATGTCATGACTACTGTAATAGAGTTAAGCTTTAACACTCTTTAATTTCATATAGTGTTGCTGTATTTTGGCTCGGGCCTCACAGCTGTGCTCAAGTACGTGTATAATCCAAATGAGGCTAACAGCCTCTAAACGAATTACTGGTACACATTTTCCCAGCCCTGAACTGCCACTGGAAAAGCTGGCAACAGCTCCCAATTAGTTGAAATGCAATTATTCCCATCCATTCACACAATTAGCCTGTGGGTTAACAACCTAGCTTTGCACTAGGCTAGCTTCTAGTGTTTTGGAAGAGCCATTACCATGGTTACCAGACTCTTATGCCCCACCGTGTCAGATGGCATGCACCCTTGTGGAGGTTTGGTCAAAAATAACACTCAAGTCTATTGGCGGTTGCCGAGCATTACATCATTCAGCTGTGTTGTCTGGCTGACGTGATTGGCTGAGACAGCGAGTGGTACCAGGGTGAGGGGAGAAGAGAAAGCGTCAGACGGAGAACCAGTGCCCCATGTGTTGAGTGGAGCATGAGGAGATAATGCCAGGCGACAGACTGGCAGGCTGGCAGAGCGGGTGGGCACTCACAGTGGCATGAAGCAAAACAAAAGCTTTGTGTGTCAGTGTCGAGATCGCATTAACCAAAACAAGCAGCCATGGAGCGGCTGCCACAATAACTCTTGTCTGTTCCAGCGGCTGAGCCCACATAGATGGGACGAGATGGGGACGCCTGTCGTACTTCTGTGATATAACATAGAGCTAGAATAATGAGAAAAGCTGCAGTGTTTGCCCACTGCTGACACCGAAATGACAGGGCTGTAGAAACTCTGAAATCCAATCCATTTTTAGTGAAGAATGGGTGTTGACATACACCATATACAAAATATTATTTGTAGCTTGTACATTCTGTTTGCTTTTCAACGCCGTGGTTCACACCTTTACATACTACTACTCTGGCAGCCCATGGAAAGTAAACAAAAGTGACTTGGTGTATTGCATGCATTGTTACTGTCATTGTTTTCAGCCAACTGTAGAGATGAGCTGTCTGTAGCACCAGTCATGGAGACTCAGGTGCGGCTGCAGTGGGGTCAGGTTTGGAGTAGCAGGTTGGAGCGTGTGGTCACTCACAGGTGATTTCCTCTGTATTGAGTGCAGCTGTGGCACAGTATCCAGTCTGTCTGTCAGTGTGTGTGTATGTGTGTTTGAATGTGTGTCACTGCAGCTAAGCTCTCACATCCCATCATGTCATATCTCATCTGCTCTGCTCTTACTCCCACTTTTACCTGTTCCCCTCCGAATACTCTCTTTTTTGCTGTCAGTTCCCTGTCAGCTGGATTTGGTGGGGATTCCCTGCAATCAATTGAAAATGGGGAGAACCTGTGAACACACACTCAAACGTGCACACTTCTCGCTCACCACGGGGAATGAACACGGTAATATGAGCTCACCTTGGTCTGAATGGAAGCCTATTACAATTCATTTTCAACACTGAGGCCATGATACAAGGCTCTCTGCTCCTGTGGGCAGTGTCTGTGGCCTATCACTGTAATGATGAATAATGATAATGCAATGAGGTTATACCGGATTATTCTTTGCGGTACAACCTTCTTTTTTTGCTATTTGCTGCTTTTCCTTTGACCCACTCAAATGTACATTACGTTTGTGTTTTGCCAAGGACGCAATGGCTGTGTGGATAGGTGGTAGTGGGAGTCAAATGCCTATGAAAAATAAGATGTTTTTATTATATCCCACTAGACAGAGATGGTAATGTTGTATTTTGTGTTTCAGGATCTGTCGGGCTCCATTGATGACCTCCCCACTGGGACAGAGGCGGGCGCGGGCTCAGCCAGTGCTGCCAACTCTTCCAGCAGTAGCAGTAGTAGCCAAGCGGAGCAGGGGGGTGGCAGTGCCCAGGGACAGTCGCCCTTCTCCCCCCATGCCTCCCCTCACCTCCCCAACCAGAGGAGTGGACCCTCTCCCTCCCCCGTGGGCTCCCCAGCTGGATCCACACAGTCGCAGCAGTCCCAGCAGTCCCGCACCGGCTCGGGGCCCATCTCTCCTGCCAGTGGCCCCACCACTAACAACACAGCAGCAGGTAGGCAAAGGCGTGCCATCACTCCTCCAGCATTGTGTTAAAAACAGCACAAATCACAAAGAACATTAGAAAGCTCCGAGCCACACTCCACTCCCGGCATATATCCCGAACTACTGTGTCGGATTCCCTGGGAAATCTGCAAAATTACTTTACAGCTTAAAGGGAAATTGCTTTGTGCCACCAAACAAGGGCTGCAGTTTGAGAGCAAATGAGAACACAGGCAAATCTCCCAGATGGTTATGTCACGTCAGTTGTATTGCTTTTGACAGCGGTAACAACAGCAGCTGGGACATTAGAGACGCTTTTGAGGTCAGCTTTTACTAAACAAACCTTGAAGCATCATTAGCCAGTGTGCTCGGCAAGCGGACTGTTTTTCATACCTATAGTTCTGCTTGACCTTTCCGTTTCTACAGCCATTTAGAGGCATTGGCCTGCTTTCATTTGTTTTTGAATATGTGCAATTTAAGAGACCTTTAGAAAGGGCAGGAGACTGACCCCCAAAGCAGAATGTGTGTTTGTATTTTACACTGACTCAAGAATAAAGTATTTCTTTACTAAGGGCAGGGAAAGATGTTGGAGGCATGCTGCTTGTTTTGTTTTATGTGAGATGCTCTTTTTTTTTTTTTTTTTTTTTTTTGGATGTTTTTTTTTTTTTTTTTTTTTTTTTTTGCGATGCAGCGGCAATTTGGCTGGTTATTAGACGGCCTTCCTTTCGAAGCTTGCCACATGTGACAAGAGCAGTCAGTGTGTAGCAAAGGTTTCTCCAACCAGTAGCTCGCCAGACCTTTCCAAGTAGCTCGCCAAAGGCTTTTTACATGTTTTTGTTCTGAACAAATCCTCTCCAAACATTTAGGTGAATCGTAGGCAAAGATTCTTCAGTCTTCATCTGTACTCTGTAGTTGAAGTGTAGGACGTTTTGTTCTTCATCCAAAGAACTTGGCAGCACTGAGCAGATTTGACGCTCGTGGGTCTTTTATGAAGTACAAGTAGGAGGAGTTCACCTCTAGGTCCCACCTCTCTTGGTTCAAAGGTTGGAGAAAAACATCTTAACGTATTCACACCTAATTACTGCTTGTCGCCTTCCTATTGTGTCTGTGCCCTATGCAGCGGGAGTCTCCGAGAAACTGCAGAGGATCTTTCGACACATAAAATCCCAGTCTATTTCAAACCAATGAACACATTGAGTCAAAAATGAGTCCATCCCAAAGACAAAACCCCAAGCCACAAACAGAGTAACGTGGTTTATTCAATCCATTGCAAGGAAGAAAAATGCAAAGAGCATTATATCGGAGAGGCCAGAGACTACGGCAAGGCCATAGAAAATTGCAACCAGCCTTAAACAAAGCCCAGGGTCTAAGTCAATAGGAAGGTATCAAGCAGTAATTAGGTGTGAATAGTTTGTAGATGTTATTCTCCAACCTTTGAACCAAGAGAGGTGGGACCTAGAGGTGAACTCCTCCCACTGGTTCTTCATAAAAGACCAGTGCTGACGAAGTTCTTTGGATGAAGAACGAAACGTCCTACACTTCAACTACAGAGTACAGATGAAGACTGAAGAATCTCTGCCTATGATGGACAACTCCTGTACGACTGAGAACTTACACAGATTTAGGTGAATATAGCAAAGTGTAAAGCTCAAATACACTACATAAATATGCCCTGCCACTAGTGGAAGATGTAGAGATTGTTAGATTTCTTCATGACAGCCAAAGTCAAGAGCAGTTTGTACATTCTGAACCATCATAGTATCAATATCTCGGCATCTCTTTTCTTATCTGCAACTCAGAACATAATCCCACCCGATCAATTTTCATTCATTTGGACAGAGAGGATTAGCCTGGGAGTACACTGCTGCAAAGCCCAAATCATATCAATCTGGTGTCTAGACTAGATATCTCTTTCTGAATTTCTGATCCTTATTCTCACTGTGAAGCTTTTCCACCTCGGCACTCCTCATCAGAAATGACTCCTTCATTTTCCTCACACAGTTTTTTTTTTTTGTCCGTGCATAGTGGGGATTTGTTAAGCCTTTGATCAAGCCATGTAGTAGAAATGTCCCTACATGACAGCCGATTCGATTAAGTCTATCTCCCCGCTTTCTGACAAACTGTAATACTGGCATATTTGAGGGAGAAGATTTCCTTTTCATTTTCGACCGCTAATGAATTGAGACAGGCAGGTATTGGACGGCCTCCCATCAGATCCGTAACGCTATCGAAGTCATGGCGTTCCCAACAAGACACCGGCCGGATAATCTCACGGTGCACTATGTCTGTCTGTCTCCCCAGGCCAGAGGAGACAACATTACAATTTAGATAAACATTAGGCGGAAGAACAGGGGTGCGTGGAATACAATGAAGTCATTTTACGCAAGTATTGCAGAAGTGATAAAGTAGTCATTCAAATACTGAAATAAGTAAGAATATTTGTATAGTTTTGACTTGTCAAGTAAAACAGTCTGCCAGTGTAATAAGTATTTTCGCACTTAAAAAAATATATATAGTAAATGGAGATTTATTGTCTGATATTTTTGTCTATATAATGTGTATATATATATATGTTTACCTATTTTTATTATATGCTGTGTATGTTTTAGTAAAAGCAACATATTGATAAAATTCCAATATTTTTAATTAATACATCATGAAAAATAGATTAAAAAGAAATCCATATTTTTAAAAAATGTTATGCCACTTTTTGCAACTTATAGATATACTCACATTGGAAAGAACTCAAGTTAGAGTATTCAGTGTTTCCTATTAGACACTATGGTGACCTCCTCATAGAAAAACATGATGATCATGCAGTAAATTAATTATCCTAAACATATGAAAATGTACATTAATAAACAGTATAGCTTTTTAATTATTATTAAATAGAGGCAATAAGTGACATTTATTCAATAACGTGCTGCCATAGTCTCGGAAAATTTTGTCTCTTGTGGAAATTGAGAATTGTTAGTACCGTATTTTCCAGTCTATAAGTCGCTCCGGAGTATAAGTTGCACCAGTCAAAAAATGCATAATGAAGAAGAAGAAAAAAACATGTACTGTAATATATAAGTCACATTTTTGGGGGGAATTAATTTGACAAGGTAAGTTATAATAATAACAGTAGAATAGAGAACAACAGGCTGAATAGGTGTACGGTATGCTAACGTAACACATTGATGGTTATTCAGCTACACGAAGCATAAACAACCAACTGAATG
>OMNZ01110082.1:88499-102218 GCA_900303255.1 Lesueurigobius sanzi
GTGATTTGACTCGCATTCCGAAGTGCATCCTTGTTTGAAAATCTGTCTCCCCGCCCGCTCCTCTCCTGAGTCTCAACAAGTCCGGTGCCTTCTAAAAGCTCCATCAGCGTGGCCATTAGATCTTTTCATGTATCCAGCCTAATGCGCTCCGCCACATCTCTCAAAAACAAACATTTGTGCAGGTGCGTCCCGACGTCTCTGGTGTCAGCGCGAATGAATTGCGTTTGAAGGCCTGCCTGGTGCGGAGGGGGGGATCCACTCAGGAGCAGGAAGAAGAGCGAACGGGGCGGCTATGTGTGCGCGTACCCAGCTGGGCGACGGGCAAGGTGTAAATTGTAGCCGTTGCGTCGCGTGGAAGCAGGCAGGAACGACGGCGCCATGTGTTAATTGTGTTCCAAGGCACCTATGGGACCCATAAGTCACCGTTCCGCAGATGCATGTAAGAAATACTGCAGTGAGCTGGTAACGAGCTAACCTTAGTGGATATATTTCAAATACTTCTTTCTTTTGACAGGGATCTCACAGACAAGTGTGGTTTACATTTGCTTGCTCAAAGACCCTCTATTAGAACCACAATAGAAAGGTTATAATTTTGGTGGCTTTGTTTGAATAGTTGGTTTATTGGGTAGTCAATTAGCAAGAAAAGTTACGAAGAAAATGTCAAAATGTGATGACATTTTAAAGATGGTGTGTGTTTGTGTAACCGAAATTAATTTTCGAGCAGAACATGCCACTATCACTGTGTGGCTCCTTGCACAAATATACGCTAATACTAACCTACATTCAAGGGGGGGCTTGGGGTTTGGTACAGTGCTAGTCATGTCAACAGTGGCAAGTAAAATGCAGTGAATACCAGGAGCTAAACCGTTTATGTCAGAGGTGCCAAGATGATTTGCACATTCACAAATTGTACCTTGATACCATTTAGAAAAATAAAACAGAATGAACGAAAACAAAACACCTTCTGTGTCAAAACAACTTTCAACTATGCTAACATGTCCGAGTGCTAATTAACTAAAAAACATTAAATAGAGACTTTTAATTGGATTGGATTAAGTTTATTTTCTTTTTTTCAATCAGGAATATTACTAATATAACAATTTCACAACTCCAGTGAACTTTTTCTTTCCTTTTTCAATGTAAAAACTATCAAGAACATATTAAGTAGCTGTATCCTTCTTGCATTGACATTGATTAAGACAAAACCTTGGACTCAAGCTACATTATTTCAGTTTCGTAGCCACATAATTGATCAATTCAAATCCACAATATTTCAGTATTTTTAATGAAGCATTTGCAATTTTTATCCTCTCTTAACAGTGTTACTTTATACTAGACTACATGGTCCATATTTTCTATTATTTACATTTATTTTCATGTACATTGTTCCCTTTTGTTCTTAAATAATGATACCTCACTTTCTTACTGAGAAAGGGCTTCTGATCCCCATCATTTAATTTACACAGAAGAAACCACAATCCTGTTTCCAAAAAGAAAGAAATTAACCTTAAGAAGCATAAGCATCTTATTTACAATGATAAACACTGTCATTAAAAGTTATTTATTTCTGTGACCATGTTTGGTCCTTAAAATGGTGGTGCTGCCCTCTAGTGTTCTGACTGCATACTTGACCATTATTCTCCTCTATTGACTGTGAAAGCAATGGAGCACCGCAGCCTCATTAATATACATGTTCATTAATATGCATGACATCATCAAAAGTATCGATATCAGCATTAAAAGGATCGGCATCCTGTCGTGCCACAAACTATCACAATGTATCACAAAGTCGATATATTGTCACGCCCCCAGTATGTTGCAACGACGCAGAATCCATAAACTAATTGTTTCCCTTTACGAGGCCTTAATGAAACAAAAGACCTTGTTGTACTGCTAAAGAATTATTTTCATTATTTTTTTAAAGCCCAATGAGTAGAATTTTTACTCCTTGTGTTTGTGGCGTTCATGACCGAATCGGCTCTTTTCAATAGCTCTTTTAGATGAACGGTTCGAACCGGATCTCAATTGTGAAAAGAGATAGATTTGACAAGTTTTTTGCGCTAAAAATGATTTGGTCTTTGAGACCAGGGAGTTGCGATAGACTAGATGGAGACTTTTTCAAGTCTCCATCATGTCTCAGAGAGGTCTCAATTCAGTTGCGGAGACTTCTTGGAGACTTATTTTGTCCGTGACTGGGGAGACGTGTCAACGAGGTGTCTGAGAAGTCTCGGCGAGGTCTCGGGGACTTCGGCGCAACTGAATTGAGACCTCTCCGAGACCTGATGGAGAGTTGAAAAACATGTTTGAGTTTCCTGCAGACCTGGCTCATCTCCAGGAGGCTCCGCGGAGACATCTCCGAGACTCATGTCTACCCCAGGTTGTGAACTACCTGTAGTCTAAATGGGAGGTGAGATAGGCCCTTTAGTCTCTGAAGTTTCGGAGTCTCCGGAAAGTCTCCACCGGTGAGATACCACCTTAACTCTGGCACAAAATTGTATTCACATTCAGGTTTTTCAAAATAATTAAAATCAGCTCCATTATCATTTTTGAATAATTGTAATAAGAAATGTGCCTGTCATTCTTTTCTGGCTGGCGTTGTTTAAAAGATCAATATAGAAAGCAGCCAGTCTTTTGAACAGCTCTTTGACATGAACTGATCCCAAAGACTTGGCTCCCTGTAAAGAGCCATAAATCCCATCACTACGACATACGCTATATAATGTGTGACTGGCCATTTTACACTGAGGAAGAACGTGCCAGCTGAGGAACATATCATTTCATTGGCGCCTGCCGTGTGGATGAAGTTGCAATCCAATATAAAGAGGATATAACTTCATTGATCACAAGTCAGGCTAATAAGTTTGCGATACTTATATTTACTAAGTTTTACCTTGACTGTAAAGTGCTGCTCGAGTTTGACATTGCTTTGAGTGGAATTCTTTGACCACTTCATTCGAACAGCTCCATCTCTAGTGTTTGCGCGTTCTCACAGACCTATCCTTTTGCGGCGGCGCACGATGACAGAATAACTAATCGAATATTCCGCCTTTGAAGATGCGCTGCTGGCTCTATTCATGCATGCTTTGGGGAGGGTGGGGGGTGGGGGGGGGTCCCTCCTCGCAAAACGCTGCGCTCCTTTCTGCCATTATGCGCCTCCTTGTGCGCTCACGAGTGTTTACACTTACTACTTGAGCGCATTATTTGTCCGTTGGAGTAGGCTGGATGTGTTGTTTATGCAGTTGTATTCAAAGCAATTAGGATGACTTAATTGGGTTTGTTTGTGTGAAGAGAGTGCCACCTCCAGTCATGTGCTACCGAGGCGCGCCGCGGACCCACGCTTTCCGCGGTGAACAACGTGGAGTGCGTCTTGTCGAATAAGAGGTTCCCATTCAATATTGAGTGTTAAGGACACATCGGAAAGAATACCAACATTCCTACTCATAAAAACAGCATTCAAGACATACTCCTGCGGTTGTATAAAAATCAATATGAGGCTTTTAAAAAGGCTGTTAATAGTTTAATTCATATCAACATACGAGGAGTTTTGTTCAAGAAATAATATGTCCTTCATTTTCCAGCAGCGCCTTTCTGCAAGCTCCACACAGACATCTTTAAGCTGATTTTTGTGTACCAATAATTAGCATTAATGTACACTCTTAAGGCGAGACACAGAGGTGAAAGGGGAAAACAATTCATTTGACACTTTTGCTGTTGATTTTCTTTCAGAGGAGATTTTGGATATCTTGTTTAGTTTTTGAATAAACTAGTTATTAAATCTGTAAAGGAATCTAATTTCGTCTTGTTTCTTGGATTCAAAACTCAATTAACCGGGCTAGGAATTAAGTATTGAATAATCCATATGAACAAACCTTCAAAATATAGTCAAGCACAAGTATGGACATTTTGGAGTCTGTAGATGCTACTAAAGTGGAGAAAAATGTATTTTGAGAAAATGGTCATTTAAGTTACAATTTCCCACATCTGTGCAGAAACGTTACACTCTTTACTATCTTTATTACACTCTATATTGACATTTGTTTGTTTCCAGGTGAAAGTTTAGATGATAAGAGAACAAACTGGCCCAGTACAAAACATTGAGTCTTGCCTGCAGTGTCCACCATTAATGAATTGTACACTAAAACAATGGAATATTTTATTTGTGCCTCTGGGTAAAATCAGCTCCACCGCTCCGTCTGTCATTGTCCTAATCAGGCCCTCGACTGTCCATTGGATTTCAATGAGGCAGGTACTGACCCAAGCGTCCAATCAATGATCCTCACATGACATTGATTCCCTCTGGAGTGTTTTCAGCGTTTGTGTATAGTGGGTAGTGACAGGGAAGCAACTCAGGGTTGTCCTGCAGCTACTGTACGATAACCTTTGTATCGTCTCCCTCCCTGTTGTTTTGCAGGTTCATCAATGGCCCCACAGAGTACTGGGAATGGACCAGAGGGGGGGCATCCTCCCATCCCTCGCTCCCCTATGGCTCAGGACAGAGGTACAGTCTGCTGTTGTGAGACATGTGGGAACCTTAGTTCAATGTCTCTGCATAAAACACTTTATTTGTACATACAGTAAATGGCCGGTTTGTCCTTGTTAAATGTTACCGCTTTGATCTGATGTTATGAACATCCTGTCGATTTCATGCTGTTGCTGTGGTGGCCGCTGACACTGTACTACTTGAGTAAGGCAAACCCATGTACTACAGTATTATGTGCCAAGTAGATGTGGGAAATATCATCTACAAGATAATATCAAAATTGTTGTTTGGAAGATATACAAATTTACAATGTCTTCAAAGTCCAGAAATGAACAAAAAACTGCTAAAATATAAAAATGTATATGTGTAATCTCTCAAAAAGGGTATAATAATATAAAAGACAATTATCTTTTTGATGACGCAGCAATCTAAATTAATATATTTAGATGATATGAGATATGGTTTGCAAAAATATCACTTGATCATCATTATGAAGATAGTTCCCCTAAATATCGAGATAAACATTTTTGTTAATACCGCCCACCCAAGTGGGATTTACGAATGACCGCAGTATTTCTGCCCACTGCTCTTTAGTTAAAACTAAACAACTGATTAGGAATGACAGTGTTTTCAGAGCACAATGCACAAATGTTGGCTTTAGGGAGCACCAAGAAAGACAAAGTAAGGCTAACGTGAAGACCAATGAAGTGGAGTTGGCATAAGAGGCTATACTCTAACACAGGGGTAGAGAACCTATGACTCGGGAGACAGATGTGGCTCTTTTGATGACTGCATGTGGCTCTAAATAGATAAATCTTATAGCTGGCATTTCTTAACACAATGAGTAATAGGGGTTACATTTCATAATTTGTTTAGGGTTCTCCTGAAGACGACCACATTGTGGGTAACAATCCAGAGCAGTGCATTATGGTCCAAATGCATAAAATCCAATGTTGTTCATAAGTTCCCATTCTTCTCCATGTGAGCATCGTCCAATCACGGTAACAAAAGAAAAATCCAACGTGTAAAAACAGAAAACTGTCCAGGAACAGTCCAAATACCAAAGGCTGCTCTGTCAAAGTGAAACTTAACAAGTGGCTGTTCACATTGGGGCACATGGTTTTGTATTTTGTTTAGTGTTGTGACACAGCGGCATATTTTATCATTAAGCAGCTTTGGAAAATTGGAAAGCATTACCAATTTTATCCTTAAAAATCATCATCATCATAAATACTGCCTAATAATAAATACTTATTATTCCATAACTAAATGGTTACACACCTAGTATGTATATTGTTATACTGGAGTTATCCATGTGTTAGATAACTCCAGTATAACAACGTTGCTAAAAAAAATTAAATATATTCTGAGACTCATTACTCTCTTGTTTAAAACAAAATCACACATTTAGTTGTATTCGGAGTAAAACAAAATATTGCATGACTCTTACTGAAAATAAATGTTAATATATGTGATTTTTTTTTGGCTCTTTTAGCTAAAAAGGTTCCTGACCCCTGCTCTAACGTGTTGTGCCTGTGAAAGTGTATACAAACTTGGCTTAACTCCTTCCACACAGATTACAAATAGTTGAGTGAAGCGTCTCATTTCCACAAACTGTCCCTTGTCCCCTTACCTCCCCTTCCCTTCCTCCCTCACACATACACACCCGGCCTCTGCTCCAGTTGTTGCGAGTTCCACAGAAAACCTTTATGTGTGACCATAAGTGTGCCGCGGGAATAAAGCTCAGAGAGAGAATCCTTGAATGTGTTATTTGCTTTTAGCACTGTCTGCACAATGTTCCTCTCCCCATCCATTTTCCAGGCAATTTAAAGTGCAGTATTACACACTGTATTTTTTTTTTTCTTCCTGCTGCTCACCCAGAATCCCCTTCCCCTAATGGAAGCAAAACATTACAATAATGTCTTGGCTCCTTAAACCCGGCACTCGCAGCCTAAGCACTTTCAGGCCGGGGTCGCTCTTTCTCTCCCTCCCACACACACACTTAGCCACCGGAGCCTCTTCTGCTGCCTTGGCTCGTCTTATTCACGCAAACACACAAGGCTTTTATGGCTTCTGCTCGCCGCGTTATCTCCCCGCGCTTGCACTCAGGGGCGTAAGCGTGCGCGCATGTTAAGTCTTGAGTTGGTTTTTAAGTTTTATCTCCCCTCCGCTAGCAAAAACACGGAATTGTACATGTGTCGGCTTGCACTTTCTTAACCATCAAAGCCCTCACTGGCGAGTCGCTCTGAGCGTTCAACAATAGCTATCAAAGTTTACAGCTAAGCGCGCCCGATCCATTTAAGGCAGATCTGTTATTTCAGACCCGCCTCTCTCCTCGCTCTCAATGGCCACCCGGTGACCTTTGCCGATTTGTGGTGAAAGGAGGTGGACATTTTCAAAGCTTCGGGCCCATGTGAGGATTGCTTTAAAATGTCAATTTGAATGGTGCCCAGGTGTAGGCCTGAGAGGCTCGGACATTGACAGAAGGGTTTAGAATAAAGTTGCAGTCATGGTCAAATCCCTAAGTTATCCTGCGGGGAAAGAGCATACTGTTGGGTAGTCATCATACCTTTCCTAAAATATGCCTAGGTGTGCATTAAAGGAGCTCCATTTTATGTTTATTGCTGATCTTTCTACCATGTTTTTTGCCATTATCGTTTTTCTCTTTACAACAAATAAACACAATGAACAGAATTAAGGGGAGACACTGCAGGCAAACTATTTATTTTGTTGCTCTCTTAACATATAAACTTTCACCTGGAAACAAATAAATAACCTACACTTAACAATGAGGAGTGTAATTATTGACCTGATGCAACGTTTGCCCATGGGGAAACTTCAGTAGACTCCAAACTTTTCCGGTCTTGTACTACAATATTTTTGAAGGTTTGCTCAGTAGGATTTTTCAATATTTAATTCCAAGCCTGATTTGAATCCAATAACAGGCTAATTCAAAAACTAATGAAGATATCCCAAATCCCCTCTGATCTTTGTAATATATCAACAAAATAACATTTAAATCTGGCTTTGTCCATTATTTTGATTTTGTTGAGGAAGATATAGCCAATTTTACACATAAAATGCCTTATTTTCATGTGAAAACATTAAATGACAAACTCCTTACAACACATTCTTCTCACACTTATCTTGGCAATCTACAGAAAAGGTTTCAAATTGACTCAATTTAAATTTGTTCCCTCTTCACATCGCAGTGTCTCGCCTTAAAAGCTGCATATATCTGTCCTTCTGCATAGCACCAGCAATGTTTTCATTTTCAAACCGAGACGTACCTGTAGGTCATGATAATGTGTTCCGAAGGCCCCTCTTTACATGTCAGCCTGTCCTTGCTTTGTGCGTAACAGAAGCCTCCACCATGGCAAAAGATTAGTGCTATTATCCAAAGCAGGACTCATTTTACTCAAAGGGAAGGACAATGATCTTAAAGATAATCCGAGCGGAGCTGTTATTCACTGTTTGGTATTGGGCGTGCTGCCTCATGCAGATGTGTTTGTGTCTCTCGCAGGGTTCATGTCCAATGTACAGAGAAACCAGAGCGGCTCCCAGTTTGCCTGCCCGCAGTCTGGGCCTCCCGTGTCCCCTCATCACGCATCGGGAGGCCCCATGTATCCAGGGATGGGCCCCTACTCTCAGAACACTCCTCCAGGACAGTATGGACCTCAAGGAGCACAGTATGGTCCGGGTAAGACCATAATAATGTGAAGAAAGTTGAATTGTTTGAGTGTTCACTATTGAGTATTTCTGGTCATGTGTTCCTCATGAGGACTTTAAAGTGTGTGATTAGGGCTGGAACATTGCTTTGGAAGCCCCCTGTTGGATTCATGATGCCATTGCTAATTTGTAAAACAAGCTCTGTCTCCTGTCGGACCCATGAATGATGTGTTAGTGGTATGAAAGACTTTTGTCACTGCTCGCTGGACTGTCAGCTGGAGCAGAGAGGTAAGGAGTAGGAAGACATATTGGTTTTCAGCTACTTAGGGACTGGTAATGGCTGGTTTAAATGGTTTAAAACACGTATGGCTAATGAGAGAAAAGTCTTCTCTGTATGTTCAGGGTGGTGCTGCTTGCTTTATGCTTACAGTAGCTTTGTTGACTTGCTTTATCTTTTTGTGAACACTAAAGTCTGATAATCTGTCTGTATGCTGCTTAACCTCCACATACTCAACAATGGAATAATGTACTACAAAGCTAATTAGCACAGCGTCAGTCTTAATATTAAGACTGTACTTCCAGAAGAAAAAAGACCCCTGGAATAAGTTTGAAGGTCTGTTTAGGCTGTTTTGGCTGTAATGACGTCTTGGGAGTAATGATGTGTGGTCTGATTTGAATCTTTGGACACACACCAAGATGCTTGAGTTGTATTTTAGTATAGTATGTGTTCTCAAGTGTCACCTTGATAAACACACCCAGTCGAGCGTGTTTTTTGAAACCAGCTCTCCCTCACATTCATTAATGTTGATTAATAGCCTTAATGCATTTGGTATTTTGTCTCCTCTCTCCGCCCACTCTTATCTCTTAATGTGACTTTGGCTGGGCTGACAGCCCAAATGGCTCAGAAGAAAAGAAATGAAGGAGGCACCAAGCAAAGTGAGGCGGGCGAGTCAAGAGGCTCTGGATTCACATGAGCATGAAATCTCTCTAGGATGACAGCAGAGATGTCCCATCACCATCAGAGGAGCTCAGATCTGACTGCTGCTCTTCATACATTTCCTTTTGATGTACTTCCATTTGCGCTGAGCATACACTCTGTTTATTATTTAGTAAATACTTCTTTGCTTACCTGAATACTGTTCTGTAGGCTTTGTGCATGTCTCCTGTTGCTGGCGAGCTGTGTTGTGCCAAAGATAAAACACATATTTGATATCTATCCAACAGAGCTAGTTTATCTGATAGTTTTAGTGTTTTTTATTGTGGCTGCATTATTTGCTGTGGATAATATGTTAGCATCCAAAAGTACCAGTGGACCTTTTTTTCACTTTAAACCAAGAAGTACTTGGACTCATCTGCTGAAAGAGTTCTTTATCCAATGTAAGTTGAACCTGAAAGCTGTGTATTATTAGCTTTGTTCAGCACTGGTCAGTGAGGCCAGAAGACTGTCAGACAGACAGGATATCTTGTCTTTACAGGATGAGGTTTGGAGTGAGTCCTGGGCCGTTCTTTCCCCTCACCCCCCTGAAGGGGTTAAGCACTCTGCTGGTAATGACCACGCTTCAGACAGCACTTTTAAGCCACGCTTGCCTTGCTGCAGTCATGGTATAATTTGGCCCAAGAAAAGGCTATGAGTCAAGCCGGTGCCTGGGGGAGGGAGAGGGGTTTTGGAGGAAATTTGACGGCGTGTGGAGTTGGCAGCCCCGCGGCAGCCCCTCGCTCTGCTGAGGCTCAGACTCCTGCTGGGAAGGTGCTGAGGTGGCTCACAGAGGATGTACTGGCCTCGGGCAATAGAAGGCTGCAGAAAACTCTCCACCCCAGTCAGACTCACAAAGTGCACTGTAAGACTGAACCACAATGAAAAAGTCTAAAGTCAGAAGTTGTAATGGACATAAAAGTGTCGGAGTGCACTGTATGAAACATGACCACAGTGTTGTTTTATTTTTGTTGACATCACCTTTTATCCTCACCGCGAAATGTCAGACCCAACAAAATGGAAAACTCAGAGCAAAATGCTGCTATTAACTTTTCTCGTGCTCCTCTCTGTGTGTGCGCGGTTTTCCTACATCGACGTTTCTGACAGAACACATATGCCAGCATGTAATCTCCGTTCCAGTCCAACCGGGGTGCACCCTCATACCAATGGCTGCCTGGGTCGGTGCAGTTTGCTGAAGAGGCAGAAGACAGTAATGTGCTCGGTCACACTCCTCTCTCCTGCGGAAATGCTGGGATTAAAGCAGGCTCGGGATACAGTGTCCGGCCGAGGCGTGACGGGGCTGGGAATGTCCATGTAATCATGAACGAAGCAGTATGAGCTTTCCTTCTCCTCCATCCATCGCACTATAAATACCAGCGCAGCCCGAGGCACAGCAGCAGCGAGCCACAAGGACACGCCAAGACACCTGTCCTCCTTGTCCAGCTCTGCGTCTGTGCTCTCATTCAATATTTTAACATGCAGGAAGGAAATTGACATTACTAAATTGGCACATTTGTATAGGGCTTTTCTGCCTCGGAGTGCACTCCAACAAAGAGCCACTCTCCCATGTGTCCTCTCTAGCATATACTCCACTGGTGGGAAGATAAATGAGGTGTTTTGCGCAATGAAACAGCAGTATGTTTGCAATTAAGACAACAATTAATATCAAATAAGTTAAAAGTAGAAATATCTGTCAAGGTCAATATTAATCCTTTTTTTCATTTATTGTGAAATGTAGAGCAGCCATTGAACTGAACAAAACTAATGTGGCAGCCGATCTTACAAGTACATTCCAACCCTTTTAGATCTCAAACCTTTGTAAAGCACATGTAAAACATGAAAACGATTTCATTTCCAATCTCTCTGATCTACATTTAAGTAGTCTGAAGAGCTCTCCAAAGCATCACACATGAATAAAACTTCTATCTCCAAACTCAGAGTCACTTTAAAAAGTGGGTTAGTGCGCTATCTGTCCTTGAGAAAGACTTTAGCTGCCATAGCACCGATCCTTCAGGAAATGAATCATTCTTGTCAGAGTGGAACAAACCTCCCATAGGAAAGCTTAGCATTAACCCAGTCCCTCTGCTACTCCGTCTTGTCTTTTGTCAGCCCAGGCAACTCCACACTCAGTGGAGCTACATCTTGACTGATAAGGCTATCCTAATGACACACTTTTGATACACACTATTGGTTGGACATTGGTTGGACATTCATATGCCATAATAAATAAAGAAGTGAATTTGCAGTACTAGCAAACACTCATTGAGAATTTGTTTTATTATTAGAGACAGCGCATGTTACACACGAGGGACTCATGCATGTAAACACTCCGGACTGGACTGCAGCCATGAGATTATATCCATCCATTGTCCTGGCACACACACTGATTCATCCACGCAGACACAGGGAGACACGCAAGCTCCACACAGAAAAGCTGACCTGGTACAGATCAATTTGTACAAATTTACACAATACGGGAGGTGGGAGTTGGACTCTTTGAGGTTGGGGAGGACTAGAGATTATTATTTACGCAAAAAGAGCAGAGGAAGGGTAAGGCAGGGAATGGAGAGATTTTTAATTGTCAATATGGGCTTTTGATGAACATATTTTGCTCCTGAACCAACCTTTACACATTTCAAACTGGAGCTGAGTAGGAGTCTCATCTCATCTCCCACACTGGTCCTGCAGTTGTCATGGAGCAGTGGGAGAGGTCAGTGACTGTTTCGGGCCAGAGTCACGGGGAGGGGCAGGGCTGAGCTGTTCCCAGGACTTTTCCACGCAGTAAAACTCTCTGCCTCTGAAGTAAATGCCTCCACTCTGAGCAGATGGACACACATGCTCGGCGCACAAATGTACTGTTCTCCCTCTATCCTCTTGTGTTCGTTAGCAGCCCTCCTTTCTTCCTGAACGCTTCCCTATTATAGCCCCAAAACCCTTGACAGGTGTCAGCTGTACTCAAAGCCTCTCCCCAAAATAATCCGCTTCTCTTTTTCCCATCTCCCACAGTAGATTTCATCACAATTTCTGGACAAATTCAAGCGGAGCTGCTGACTTTTATGGGAAAGATTTTGATTCAATATAAATCCTATCTCGGGGGTTGGAGGGGTAGGAGTTTGTAGACCCTCCCCTCTGGTGTGTTCCTGTCCGCCCCCGTCTTCCACAACTCCTTGGACCCGCGGGTTTATATCATGTGGAAAGTGTCTTCAGCTCCAGGACACTGAAAGCCCATTTTCCGTCATCGTTTCCCTCCCCATGCAGAATATTGTCATTCAACTTCTCCTCGTCTGGCGTGCGGAAAAAAAGCCTGCAGGTTTTTAAGAGACTTGATCCCCTTTTCCAGACACATTCTCAGGGGATTAAGCCGTGAGGCCCAACTAAAGCGCTCTTAATCAAATAATAATAAATAGCCCCCTTCACAATAGAGGATGCCACATTTTCCATTTCCTATTTTGTGCGGATTTGTCCCAGGGAGGGCGGATCACGGTGGAAAGACCCCGCTGCTGCCTGGAGAGTGAATATATTGTCACGTCTTAAGTGTGTGCGCGCGCGTGTGTGGTGAGGTCGTCCCATGTAGAGTAGGCGTGGTGGAATGTGCCGGAACGCATGTAGATGTTGTCTTTGACCGCGCAGCGATTGCTTTCTGCCCGAGCCGGAGTCACGCTGAGCCCAAATGGAGGGGTTTAAGTGCGCCTCGGGATCGTTGCGTCCGTCGGAGCTGTGTGCCACTACAGGGCAGAAATAAAGCATTTACCGCAGATTAAAGTGGTTGGTCTTAAGCTCGCCAATTGCACCCCGAGCCACGAGGAACCTGTAAAAGTGTCACCATGGTTCACCCCGGATAGCCCTTCCCGCCTTCACCAAAGCATCATGGGATCTGAGATTTGAGCCTCGTTTTTCACTGCAGTGTTTTTGAAGGGTAGGGCGTGTCTATATAGAGAAGACTTTATTGACACTTTACTATACTGTTTTACCAACGTATTTCTATCTTCAAGGCAAGTAGTAAAGTGTCTGTCCTTTGAAAACACAAAGAACTACCACCTCATGGCATGAGCAGGTGGGGGACCAATGAACAAAGTATAAATCCCTATATCCCTTTAGAGAACAAAATGATAGCATGAAGGGGAGACACTGTAGGCAAAACTTTATGTATCTACTACATTTTCAGACTTTCAGGGCCAGTTTGCTCTCTTAATGTGCTCAAAAGTTTACATACGCTGACAGAATCTCAGGGTATGTAAACTAAATGAACACAAATCCTTTATTTCACTCATGGTTCGTGGTTGCATGAAGCCATTTATTGTAAAAAAAAAAAACTGTTTATTTATGCTTTTCAATTAGAGAAACTAGCCAAAAGTTTACATATTGTGCATCTTGAAACAAACAAACAATTTTGTGAGAGAGTCCTGTATTTCAGCTGAAGTGAGTTTTTCTTTGTGAACTATTTTCCTGGCAGTTGTTGAAGGTCATGTAAACGTTAGATCAGGGACATTTGACTAGTTTCTGTTTCATTATGATTTCAAAAGAGTAAACTCAGTTCTTTGATAATAAATGGCTTCACACAAACCACTAACCACATATTCTCTGAAAAATGGCCAAA
>OMNZ01110086.1:0-10155 GCA_900303255.1 Lesueurigobius sanzi
TGTTTGTGTGTATGTGCATGTTTGTGTGTATATGTATGTTTGTATGTATGTGTATGTTTGTATGTATGTGTATGTTTGTATGTGTGTGTGTGTGTGTGTGTGTGTGTGTGTGTGTGTGTGTGTGTGTGTGTGTGTGTGTGTGTGTGTGTGTCTTGTTTGTTGCAGATGGAGGGAGATCATAGGCCCAACAGTGGCTTCTCTGGGGCACGCTGCTGTTGACACACTGTGTTATGACTGACACACAGTGCAGACTGGAAATATAGACCTAGAACGGTTCAAAGGAGTTCAATTCCAATTATTATCTTTATTCAGCTTATGTCACAACGTCGTGCCCTGGCTTTGACGGCCCCTAGTTGCCTACATTACATTACGTCTGCATTCTTTCAAGTAATAAAACATGAAATACCAAAGCTGAAGTGCAAGTAAGTGGAAACAATACAAAATACATACATGCAGTTCCTTTTTTTTTTTACTTAAACTCACGTGACCATATATATATATATTTTTTTGTTCTAATGAAACACTTTTGTTTTCTAAGCATTTCCTCTTTGTCATAGCACATAGCACTTCCTGTGAGCTGGGATTTCCATTGTTGTCAATGTAAGAGAGCTTCGAAAATAAAATGGGAATGAACAAAAAAAATCACCAAAAGGTCAACGGAAATAAGTTTGTGTGGCTCAGATTTAGTTTCAGACATGAAAGAAATGACCTAAGATTGTTATAGTGCCACTTTTTGTTGTCACTGTAATTGGCTAATTGTCTGTGAGGAATTCTAATGGACCAAAGCTGATCCATATATTTACTCAGGAGTTTGTTGTAAATGTTACATATTGCACCAATATCAGATCATCAATATCAGCTCATGTCAGACTTGCAGTTTGACCAGAAACACAAGATGGCGGCCTTGATCACGAGTGCCTGAAAATTCGGGAAAATTAGGTAATTCTAAGCGTATCTGACCATGGGCGGTACAGTGGCGCAGCAGTTCGTGCTCGTGCTTCACACTAAGGTCCGGGTTTGATCCTCGGGTCGGATGGGCCCTTTCTGTGTGGAGTTTACATGTTCTCCCCGTATCTGTGTAGGCTTCCCCCTACCACTAAAAACATATACAATAGATCAGAATGAGTGTGAGCGAATGGTGTAACTGTAATGTCTAAAGCCCAATACAAGTGTAAGCCATTATTATTATTAATATGTGTGGGCCAGGACAAATTAAGATCGAAACCAAGATTACAACAGTACATGGGAACTTAGTCGGAGTAGCCAGCAGTGGAAATCATATTTACTCCCAATCGAGCTCAGCAGTCCAGCCCTCCTCCTGGCTCTTCCCGGTGCCAGAGACCCTCAGCTACTCCCACCACGTTCTTCTCCTCCCACTTCTAATGGAACCATCCACCATGCAGATCCTCAGTCTAAACACTGAAGTTAATATCTGTAAAGCCAGACTATGAGATTGGTCTTGTGGGTATAGTTGTTTACAGGTACAATTTTCTTTCAGCAACACACTATTTACAACAAAAAGCAACAGAAATCGAAGAATCAAAAGATATATGGATGTATCTCACATTTTGCCTAAAGGACAGTGGACATTCTAGATATGCCTAAGCCTTCTATAAAATACCATGGCAGAGTAGATAATAAAAGCATTTTTATATACTTTGCCTGTAACATAAACAATCCCAAAACACTGACTCCTGTCCTCATCAGAGAGAGGGACATCACAGCCCTTTGCTGAAAGCACCAACTCTGAACCATTTCCCTTTGTGTTGTGAGTAGATCTGCTCCATACCTGCATTCTCCTCCAGCCCCACAGAGGACAGACGGAGGGGGCTTATTGGATTGGAGCCCCCCCCAACAGTGACTTATACACTGCACCTATATGTCACAGATGGTGGCTATAGGAAATCCACACGGGGATATTGATCTGTGGTTATTCTGCCATACAACCTGCTGTAATCACATAGAGGAATGATTTGGCGAAGGCAATATGCTGATAAGGGTTAGCCCGGCTAGCTGCCTGTGGCTTCCTCTATAGAGTGAGACTATCCTGCTTCCATTGAATGTGGTTTTCTAGCATTTTTTGTGACAGTGATCATGAAAAGTGACCCTGCAAGTCGTGAAATGTGCTTATCGACACATCTCTGTGAAGAAGTTGTGATGTTGGGAACTATCATTTTAATTTACTCACTCCCTCTTCCCTCCCTCATTGTTTGGGAATTGTAAAAAAGAATAAAATCTGGTATATATTTTTGGAGAATTTACTGCAGGTAGTTCACATTTTATTTAAATTTAACTTGGCTCTGGTTTGAAGTGAATGAATGCATCGGTGGGGTGATGTACGATAAGGTGTAAATATATGAATGCAGCTCTCTGTACAGGGTGGTTTACGATAAGGTGTAAATATATGAATGCAGCTCTCTGTACAGGGTGGTTTACGATAAGGTGTAAATATATGAATGCAGCTCTCTGTACAGGGGTGGTTTACGATAAGCTGTAAATATATGAATGCAGCTTGCAAGATTAACGTTAATACACAATTATTTTATGTCATGTCAAATACCATTTCTTTGCAAATAAAAAATTACCAGATATAAAATGATATAAAATGAGCAGCACAAATGTGTGCATTATTGATCTCAATTTCAGACCATTTGGCTGCGAGTCTGCGACCAATTAAGTCCTGGCTTATTGGTCACATGTCCTGACATGTGCAATCCCCCTGTGTATCCTAAGAGCTGATGTAACAAGTACCTTTCTCCATTATCAGATCAATAAAGTCTTATCTTATATTAAATCAGAGAAAAAAACATGACCAACTCGTCTGAACTCTGTCTGAAGTAACAAGAGCTTTCTTAGAAATGTAGTGGAGTAGAAAGTATTATATTTGTCTGCCAAATGGAGTAAAAGTAATAAGTTAACAGAAAAAAAATACTACTCAAGTAAAGTACAGATGCTCAAAAACTCTACTTAAGTACAGTACTTAAGTAAATGTATTTTGTCACTGCTATTCTTTCAGAAAAAACTGAAGCAGAATGAATAAATCATCGTTATCGAGATACCCATACAGTATCACAAAATCGATTTACACATTTCTTTTGCAAACAACCTAAAACAAAAACATAGCAATGCACAAAAAAAATCACTTTAAGTCATAATTACAACTTATTTTGTTTCATTGCATCCATGTTTTGGTCTTGATTCAGCGTTTTCCAAGTCTTGTTTTGACACAATTTTGATGAAAACAACAAACCAAAGAATTCTGTTGACATTAAATGGAATGTGCTGAGTTCCGGGTGGCGTTTGCACGATGTTCTCCCTGTGTTTGCGTGGATTTCCCTTTGAGTGCTAAAACATTTACTTCTGAAGCCTGAATTTTGAAATATCGCAGTAGTTTATGCTAGAAAATACCTCTTTTTTGCTGGAGTGGGTGCGCACAGTGATCTCCTCCGTTTACAGGGCATCTGAAGGAGCCAATGGAGCAGAAAGGTGGGAGAAATGTGTTTTTTTTACCTTCTATATAAACCAAAAAATTCCATTCAAGCACTGCAAGGCCTGCTGCCCAGTACAATAGGCTACATTCATGCATCACAGTCCAGTGGCCACCTCTTATTGCCAATGTCACAGCGGCTGGACAAGACAAAATAGACTTACCCCCGGAGACCAGCTGAGCTCCTTATGTGATCAACTGCATGTAATGTAAGCCATGTAATATGTATGGGATTTATTTGGCTAATGGCAGGTACACAGGAGGTGCGAGGGTGCAGCCCCGGGGGACACCAGCAGAGGGCAGTGTGGAGGAGCAAAAAGCAGGACTGAATCAGGACGAGGGGACCAAACTGGGGAATAGAGAACAGAAATATTTGGTGATCAATATCATGGAAAGAGCCAGGTTTAAATGTGTTGTTTTGTTGATATTTTAGTTGCAAAGATTGTTTCCGAGGGGATTTAGGATATCTTGTTATTACTGAATACGTCTGTTGTTTGTTGGGGGTCACAACTAAATAAATCAGGCTAGGAATAATAAAAATAATAAAAATAAATCCCTCTGAATAAACCTGCGAAATATTGTTAAGTCCAAAACTGGAAGGTCTGGAGTCTGTACTAATGTGGAGAAGTTGTGGCCATAATGTGAGATAAATGCATTTTGTTAAAAAGATGGCCACCTCTGGTTACAGTGAAGGTAACTGAATCTAGTGTTTCTCTTTTTTGGCGGGTAAATATGTATAAATATTGCATAGGCTATATTTGTTTTGACGGCACAATTTTAGTATGGAATCCTGAAGTATTCAGTTCATACTGATGGCCACCAGAGGGCAGTGTGACCTGGGTGGATGTGCAATGGCACCTCCTTTAGCTATTTCTGTTTGTATCATTTGTTGTTTTTTACATCATCGTGGCCATGGGACATTACAATCTGACTATTCCCCATGCTGACTGTTAAAGGTCCCGTATTTGATACTTTTCCTATTTGAGCTCATCAAAGATTGTGCTGTGAAGGAAAAACATCAGTTTAAATACAGTTTACATTTGAGCAGAAAAACACAGTTAAGTCAGACATTTCGCAAACAAAACGCTTTACAAATTATACAATTATAGATAAACACATGTTTATGATTATTACTATTATCATAAGAAGTTTTTATTTTATTTTAAATGCAATACAGATATATTTCCTACTGTTTCTGCAATTGCATACTTCAGCCACAAGGGGAGGCCACAGTCCACCAAGAGAAAATCTGGGTCTGGGACTTGGAGTCTGTCTTTATGGTCAATGGCCCAAAAACAGTGGGATGTAGTTCATGTTAAAAGGCAGCATAGCAGGTATGTACTGAATGTGAACCAGGTAAAGGCCTAAGGTTAAAACTATACCGCAGCAGGAGCCTACAACCCACTGAGGACATGTCTGATTTTCTTACATCAGCACAGAGCAGATCATGTGCCTTATTATGTGTTCTTTTATTGCATATTGTTAAGAATCAATGTTTTGTTAGCCACATGGCTAGTGTTTTCCTCTGTGCTGACGTCTTGTAGGTGCATCAAACAGAATGTTTTATTTTTGAAACAAGAAGAAACGAGATGCCCCAAAGGGGCTCAGAGCACAGTGTTATGGTCTTATTGCACATTCATTTCATTATTATTTGCATTGTGGGTTTGGAGTATTTGAATCTACAGCCTGTGAGAAATGCGTTAGGTGCCCAGCGATCATTGAGTAGACAGCCCACTTGTTTTCTGCCCTACTGTGGCACAGAGCTTCAGAGGGTCATAGACATATTTGAGTAAATTAAATAGAAACGATTACCGCACAACTGCTAGTAACTATATGTTGACAAAATGCAGATATCTTCATTTATTGCCAAGGAATTATTGGGCCAATCCACATGAAACAAAACGTGTTTGAGGAGATGGCAGTGTCGGGTGGTGCTCAGTATGGCCTATAGGAGGGAGAGCCCTCCTGGTCTTCCTCTTCTTCTTACCTTTACCTGCGGTTTTAGAGACGGCTTTAGAGACGGTTTTAGAGACGGCTTTCTTGGAGCTCTTCTTGGGCGCAGACTTGGCTGGTTCAGGCATGGTATGGTGATCCAGACCTGGCTTTATACCCTCCTTATGCAAACACAGGCGGACAGTCCCCTTCTCTGATTGGTTAGTTGAATGGAGGGAGAAAATCTATGGATGAGAAACGGGCCACAGGTTTGAGGTTTCCATGGTAACCCTCTCAGTCTGGATAGTATAAGAGGGCCTGATCTGCCACTCCAGTTTGGTCAGCAATGAGGAGAATCTCACCAAACCGATATTAGCCAAGACGGTCTTTAATGTAGTAGCCTTTTTTTCTTCTTTTTTCTTTAAGTTTAATGAGTCATACTTGGGACGACATCGAAATAGCAACTACAGCTTTTAAATTGCCACTAGAGAGCGCTGCAGGCTTCCCAATCCATCCAACTTGTCAGCAATCACCTCAATGCAAATACAAGAGCGATTCATGAAAAAAACAAGTTTGAATAATGGGAGGATGAGTGAAAAATAAAATACAGGCACCGACTTTTTTACTTCTAACGAACTGTTATGGTCTTTACTGTTTCACCTTGTTTGGGGGAAAAAAAAAACACAGAACAATAATGGTATTTAATTATTATCCATCATTATCTCAGGATATCAGGACATGTGAGATCAGTGTTACAGTCTTTCCATTGAGACAGGCAAAAACAAATAACAAAACAATAAGGTTTTGGGATCATACATTTGTGTTATGCAATAAGATTCAATTGAAAATATAAGCTTTCTACACATATGAATGAGCTCTGCTGTGGATCATTCAACTATTATTGAAAATATGTGACCCAAGTTAAATGCATAAAGCTACATTAAATGTATAAAGTCTAAATGTACCAATGGTTAACCTCTTAAGCCCTAGCGTCCCCATTTTTGGGGACTTGCCACTTTTAGAGACAATCCTTGTTTATTTTAATCTATTTTTTAAAAAGTGTATTTTTTTTTTCTTGGAAAAACTATATTTTATGACCAAATATGTAAATAGGATCCAAAATTTTCAATGACAAATTTGAATTTTTTTGTCCAAAAAGTGCCAAATTGTGCCCTATTTATTACTATGGGATTCCACCTAGATTATTTTAAATCAAAACCTCAATAACTTTTCAATTATTTATTGTTACAGATAAACAGTTGGTAAAATGTCAATAATTAGCTGTAGTTACTGTTTATGAGGTTTATTTGCTTCTTTACAATGAAAACAAGCTGCTGACCTGCTGTAATGTTTGTTTTTAGGCAGAATTCAAATTTTCTGTCTTTCAACTTCAATTACTCATGTCCACTATGATTTTCTTGAAAATGTTCACATCTACAGTATCCTCATAGACATTCATATCATATGAGAGCAATATGAACATTTCAGACATTTCACAAGCTGTTAAAGCCTTCAGAGGATATGTGTACACAGCAGGGCTTAAGAGGTTAATGAGCCATAGTTTGAAACCACAGCTGTAAACCATATACAATGAAAAGCCATTTGGGAGCTCATTAGACGATCAGCATCTGAAGACATGAACACAGCATATTCAATCCCAAATACACACATTTTGCTATATTGGCCAGTGCTGGAGCCACCCTCATAACGCTCCCCCTTGGGCCACCCCAGTAAAAATGTCTGTTCAATTTATTTACGAACGTTTTCTTATAAGCAACAATAATACAACAGTTTGTTTTATGATTCTTAGGCTCTCCCAGAGTCTCCTCTGAGGGACCCCTCTGCACTGGGAGTGTTGGTTGACTGTTGTTGCCTGGGTGCTGTCCTGCTGGGGGCCTGGGTGCAGGTTGCCTCATCTCCTCGGGGGGCCCTGCGTCAGTGCCCTGCGTCAGTGCCCTGCGTCAGTGCCCTGCGTCAGTGCCCTGTGTCAGTGCCCTGCGTCAGTGCCCTGCGTCAGTGCCCTGCGTCAGTGCCCTGCGTCAGTGCCCTGCGTCAGTGCCCTGTGTCAGTGCCCTGCGTCAGTGCCCTGCGTCAGTGCCCTGCGTCAGTGCCCTGCGTCAGTGCCCTGCGTCAGTGCCCTGCGTCAGTGCCCTGCGTCAGTGCCCTGGCGGCCGTTGTTAATGTGCTGCTCCCGGTGCAGACGGCTCCTCTGATGCTGTTTCCTCACCTGCACCATCTGTACTCAGCCTTAGGTACATTATATTTTAACGTGTGTGTGTTTCAGTGTTGGGAGTCACATGTTACTAAAGTACTAATATTTTACTTTTCTCAGTTATATATTACTTAAACAAAATACGGTAATTTATTAGTCATTACAATAGAAGTAACTTAAGTTACAAGTGCAACTCCTCCCGAATAAGATGCAGCACCAAACCAAGTTGGACACTGGTAAAGAGCGTTCTGTAGCGAATGTCATCAAAACAAAACACTTCAGAATGTGGACGTCTGAGGAAGTCTTTGACTGTTTGCTCTGTGGCATTACTCTCACTGTTTTCACTTTATATTTTTCCAAAAGCAACTCACAGTAGTGTAACTCACTTACAGTAATAATGTAATACAAACATAATACATTTTTAAAGCTGTAACCAGTGTTGGCGAGAATACTTTGAAATTGTATTCAGTACTGAATACTTGTCTTAAAATGTATTTTGTAACGTATTCAGTTTAATCAGTGTACTGTATACTGAATACTTAGATACTTTCACCTTGATTTGCATTACACCACCTGTTGTCTGTCTCTTCTTTCTTTCTCTTTTCTTTCTTTCTCTCTCTCTTCTTTCTCTCTCTCTCTCTTCTTTCTCTCTTCTTTCTTTCTCTCTCTCTCCCTCTCTCTGTCTCTCTTCTTTGCCTCTCCTTCCTCTCTCTCTCCCCTTCCTCTCTCTGTCTCTCTCCTTCCTCTCTTTCCTTCCACTCTCTCTCCTTCCTCTCCCTCTCTCTCTCTCCCTCTCTCTCTCCCTCCCTCTCTCTCTCCCTCTCTCTCTTCTTCCTCTCCCTCTCTCTCTCTCTCTCTTCTTCCTCTCTCTCTCTCTCTCTCCCTCTCCTCTCTCTCTTCTCCCTCTCTCTCTTCCTCTCCCTCTCTCTCTCCCTCTCTCTCTCTCCCTCTCTCTCTCTCTCTCTCTCCCTCTCTCTCTCCCTCTGTAACTGTATTTGAAATACCCTTAAATGAGTATTTGTACCTGAATACAGTTACTCAAAATGAGTATTCTGAATATGTATTTTAAATACATGTATTTAGTTACTCCCCAACACTGGCTGTAACTAGTAATATACAGTTTTAAAGTAACTGGTACCACTTTAGAATACGGCCCAGTAACTACTGGTAACTATTAGGTAATTACTAACTGCTAGGTATTAAGTAATTACTAGGGTTAGGGTTAATGGTCTATTTGTCTAGTAATTACCTAGTAGTTACTGGGCCGTAATCTAAAGTGCTACCAAGTAACTTGCCTAACACTGGTGTGTTTGTGCAGGAGTATGGAGGGGGTGGGTATTTGTGTAAGGGGTGTGATTATTGTAATCTACTGTGTGCCTGGGGGTTGATAAGATGGCACCAAATAAAAACTTCATAACTCTTCAAAATGTTTGTATTAAAAAGAAAAAAAGACACATTGCGTAACATATTACAAGCTGCAAACTTTGATACTGGTGTGTATTTAACCTTTTACTGACCCAGTGTCTGTATGAGTGCTTAGCGTGGTGCCTTCATGACGCTCCAGGATTGAATATTTTTGGGGGTTTTTAGGTTCTCACTAGTGTGCCACGGAGATGGTTCCATCAGCAGAGAAAACGAGAAGGCTCTGGCTGCAGACGATGGAGGGGCACGTAGAGCTGACGTCACCTCCACAGGACAAAGCTATCTTAAACTAACCCTGAACCTAACCCTAATCCTAACCTTAAGGATAGTGGAGTTTACTAAAGTCGTGTTATTGAGAGAATTTGAACTAAAAGTCAAAAACATAAAAGTGGAGGTGACGTCATTTCCTGTGGAGCTCCACTCCTCCGTCGTCCTCTTGGAGAAAACCATAGAAACCCTAAAAACAAAAAAGAAAGTTCCTGCAGCGTCATATTAAGGCCACTGTGATGAAAAGTAAAGGCTCCATGCTAACCACCCACACAGCCACTGGGTCACTATAGGTTCCACAATACACCATAGAAGAAGAATAAAATAGCGTATTAATGTATTTTACAGGTGGCTTTATTAATAAGGAATACCCAAAGAGCGTGGTAAAGTTTAGGCATCTCTGGTCAAAATATTATTTCATTTTAACCCTGTCAAACGTGTAGACAAGCCTGATGAATTCTGTGCACAGCTGAGGTTGAAATATACACTGCAAAAAGTGGATTCTAAGAAAGCTAAAAAAGTCTTATTTTAAGAAATAAATCCTTATTTTGAGAAATAAAAACTAGCTGTTTCTTGTGAAGATTTTTTTACTCAAAAACATGACATTATTTTATAACAAGAAATAAACACTTTATGAATCTTCTTTAGCATCAAACAAAGAATATTTTTTCTTATTTTAATTAATTTAAGAACTAATCCTTACATTGCTAATGCTATCCATACATTTCATTCATTTATTTTCACAGAAAATGAAATTGTAACAACTTTTTTTTCTCACCAGTTTTGCAATTGCAGCTCAGATGTTGTGTCTTAACAGCTCATTTTAATCACACAT
>OMNZ01110087.1:0-11211 GCA_900303255.1 Lesueurigobius sanzi
AGGATAAATGACTCGATTTGAGAATATTAGTCTTGTTTAGAGCAGTTTGGACTAGATTAGGCACATTTACTACTGTCATCTAGATTATTTGGTTAATTTCATGACATTTTTTACTGATTCTAAGGTAATCTCTCTTGAATTAGGGAAATAAAACTGCCCAAAGACCAGTTTTCTTACCCCATTGGTAAATTCATTTAAATAAAAAAGGAACTAAGTAGAAATCTATTGAAGCAAGTCAAAACAAGTGGTTAGAATTAGGTCAAATGAGCCACTAAAACAGCTCAAATTTAGATCAATAAGATGAATTTGGGTCATTTAACCTTCTAGATATTTACTTTTCTGTGTAGATGACCAATAATTTAGTATAGGTATCGAAAAAGGTATCGTTCAGGTATCGGTATCGTAAACCAAGTATCATTAAAGTACTAGTATCGAAAAAACATGAACGGTACCAGCCCTACTTATCAGTCGTTTCTTAGCTTCGTACTTAAATGAGCCAGACTACATGTTTAAATAAAGCAAAGGCAACAACATGACAGATTTTTGTGCTTCTGGAATCCTTCTCATGGCTTTGCACTGAAAAAACATACAGTAATTGATGCTTAGTTATTGCAATATAGCAAAGACCTTGTTGGAGTGTTCCCTGACACTCGATTTGACTAAAACCAAGAAATCACTTACAATATTAACAATTCCTTTATTTGACTGCCAGCAAAGTCTTAAAAAAAGTGGTTGTTCTTGGAAATCACTCATCTTAGTAAAGTATAAAATGAGGCAGTCTTTTGAATGTCTCTTGGAAATAAAGATCCCTCGACCCTGGTCATTGTCTTGCATTTGCGAAAGTCGTCCGCAGAGTTTCAGGAGCTGTCAGAGTGACTGATTCACTCATAACTCTCCATAAAAATGGCAGCATTATGCTAATACGCAGATTGCCATAGCAGCGCAGCAGGAGCCAACGCTAAGATAAAGTTGGAAAAACAAGACAATTAAAAGCATTGGAACCACCATCTGCTGGAGTCTCTTCAAGTGCCACACCACAACCACTGCTGCACTTACAGCTAATGAAGCAACAACTAATTAAAATGCAGACTTTTGTTGAGCTACAATAAAATGTTTATGCTACTCCATCTTACAAGCTTCATAGTCCATTAATATTCATAAGCGTGGTTTTGGGCTTGAAATGATGGATGGCTTTCATTTGGACAAACTTATTAAACAGGACATGTTGGACTCCCCACATTATGCCCAAGTATCATACAGTCAGTGCTGCTTAACTTAACGTAGAAGGAGAAATATGTTCTGTGTAATGTGCATCAACAAAATGCAAATAAACCCATTTTGTTCACTACAGTGGAGAATTTATCATCTAAAATTAAAATGCCTTGGGTAAAATATGCAAAGATAAAAATTGAAAGATTTGGAAGGTAATATTACACACGATTAGATTAACACAGACTTAATCTTCCAACATTTTAATCCACTTGGACCTGACTGACTGCTCACTGCTGCGGTGTCAAATTTTGGTTTATGGGTCGAAATTCAGCTCCTACAGCGGGTCGCGGGCCACATAGTGATAGTGGTAAAAGGAAAATGCTATTGAGAAAACATTTTACAATAAATTAATAATGAGCACTGTGATATTTCTATTTTTAAAATAGTGCTGATTTGGCCTGTGTCACCAGTTTCTCAAAGCGCTGCACGGCGATCATTATTCATTTACTCCACACTTGGTGATGGTAAGATACTATTGTAGCCACAGCTGCCCTGGGGTAGACTGAACATTACCACGTTGCTAAAATGTGTTGTTTATATCATGATCTCTTGTCAAGGCCCCTGTCCCTGTTAGTTTTTTTTTTTTTTTTTTTTTGGCAGCCCCCTAGCAGTTGGAGTGAACAGTTTTGTTATTTATTTAAAAATGTAATTTAATTCATTTTCATTTTATTTATTTATTCATCCATGTTAGTAATTTACATAAAAATACAAGCATGGATGAAAAGGAGCTAATGTCTTATAGTACATGTTACAATCAGTAACAACAAGAAATGGATGACAATAAAGCTGCCCACACACAAGAGGATTTTTAGACAGATTTTTAGTCTGAGTCTGAGGAGGCGTGGCTCAATAAAAACTTTCTCTCATGCCATGATCTGTGGTTGTTCTCCTCATGTGTGTGTGGTCTGTGTACAGATTTTAAATCCTGTAGCGTGTGGGCAGCTTTATTGTTGCTTTTTAAACATGCTCTACATCAGTGTTTCCCAACCAGGGGTACGGGGACCCCTGGGGGTACGCGAGAGGTTAGCAGGGGGTACTTGGAATAATTTCAGATATAAAATAAGAAGAAACAAATTGTATTTTTGATTATTATGGTCGAGGAAAACACATTTTAAAACATTTAACTGTAACGAGTGAGAGTTTGAGAGTAGAGTAGCTGTCTTTTACCTGATAAATTTGAGTTTTTGTCCTCCACTTTCTAACTAATCAACAAAACCATCGGTGCAGGGGGTACTCGGAGTATAAATGAAAGGCCCAAGGGGTACGTGAGACAAAAAAGGTTGGGAACCACTGCTCTACATGTCTCAGGCTGGATTACATCAGGTCACGGGCCGGACCGTATGTTTGAGACCCTTCCGCTATACAGTACTTCATGATGCTATTGTTGTCATGTAAGTTGTTTGATTAGCATCAATTGTGTAGAGAATGTTCATCATTCCTTTCTCCTTTTTAATATAGTAAACACATATTTGTCAAAGTGTTTCCACAATATAAAACCCACAACACAGGGATAACAACCTGAAAACTAAACTCTGAACGTTTGCAGTATTTATTATAGGACACACAGATCACGGCTGGCCAAGGTTGACAGCAGTGAGAAATTGTGAACTTTGCCGTTCCTCAATGCAAGTGACTTTACGCTGCAGAAAAATACAAACTGCCTTGAAAAACCAACCTATACGTCCGTTATGAAATGATGTTATTGGCAACATCGTGAAATAGCCTTGATCTTGTTGTACTCTCTGGCATTTTATAGAAAACATCCATAGGGGAAACTCTAAAAGTTGCACACACAACTTACATAAGAGCCAAGAGAGTTTAGAAACACAAAAAGTAAAAAGTGATGGAAGAATATTCACGATACAAGTAAATTCGCATTTGATTTGAGCAACTAATTTCAAGAAATCTGCCAACGGTCTAATCTGATGCTCCTGAACACCACATGAAGAAGCCAGAATACAAAGACTTACTGCAAAAGCAAAAACCCTTTACTCCGAAATACAAGGGGCACTGTATAGATTTTTTCTTAGAATAATAGCAGATACTTATTGCTCCTTCAAACCCCATTAATAGGCCTCCATTAGAATAAAGCGAGAGCGCACCTGCCTTATGTGGCTGCAATTTAGCGCTTCATATTCACAGTAACAGCCGAGTTGTGAAGGGAACTTAATTATAATCCTGCTGAAAAGAGGAAAAATTCACTTTATTCTCTGAAATGATTGAATTAATTTAACTTTTATCTGCTGTCAGAAGCCTTCCATAAGAGCGACACACACGCACACGCACACACACACACACACACACACACACACACACACACACACACACACACACACACACACAGGGACAGCCCATATGCGGGCGCCTCACAAGTCCCCAGATTGACTGCGCTCAGCAAGAAGCGCTTCACGGATGGCACCTTTCCTTTCTTTTTTCTGCCTGACAGACTTATCAATGCCGCTCAGGTGGTGCCCCATCTGCTTACACACATTTAAAGTGCCCACACACACACACACACACACACACAGTTACTGCTTACACCAGGACACGGAGGGAAATACACAACACAACTGTCCACGCTTCAAGTTTCGCTATATTCTGACCTTGCAATATTTTGGCCAGATGTTGGTGGTGGAAGTTACATTTACAGTTGTGCTCAAAGGTTTACATACCTGGCAGAAGGGCAGGGGATGTATGCATTTCATAGAATATGAATGATGACACAAAAACCTTTATTTCACTCATGGTTAATGGTTGCGTGAAGCCATTTATTGCTTTTCAACTAGAAACTAGCCAAATGCCCCTGATCAAAAGTTTTATTTGGTCAGAGAGTCCTGTATTTCGGCTGAAGTGAGTTTTTCTTTGCTCCTGAACAATTTTTTCCTCGTTGAAGGTCATGTAAACATTAGATCAGGGACATTTGAGTAGTTTCAACTCAGTTCGTTGACAATAAATGGCTTTGCACAACCAGTAACCATGAGTGGAAATATAGATTTTTGTGTTATCGTTCATATTCTATGAAAAATGGCCAAAAGAGTCAAAAAGTATGTAAACTTTTGAGCACAACTGTAGATCTGCTGGATCGAGTTTAGATCAGGCCCAAAAAACCCAGCTTAAGCACACGCCTGATCTGGAATGCTCTGCCTCTGGAGTTGCGAGCCATCACTGACCTGCTTTTATTTAAAGCTAAATTGAAAACTCACCTGGTTAGAGTTTCACATACCTCTTAAATTGCACTATTTTATATATGCACATCAGTACTTTACATATGTTTTATAATGTGTGTTGTCGTTTCTTCTGTATTTGAAATGTTTGTTTTGCACTACTGTAATGGAAAGCACTTTGGTTCAGCAGTTGCTGTTGTAAAGCGCTGTACAAATAAAGGTTGATTGATTGATCCACACGGCTGAAACGTGACCCAGCAGCAGCAGCTCATGTTTTATGTAGCACACGCACCCCTTTCCCCCCTCACCACCGCCTCTTATCAAGACTAGGAGGGGAAAAAACACTGGAATAGCCAATACGCGACCAAACCAGAATTTCGGGTCAGTCTCGGGCCTAAAATCTAAGCTCTACTGCTGGAGTAGCTTTTTCAATGCCACAATATATACAAAGAATATGCCAAATGAGACAAAAGAGGGAATTTCAAATGGCTTGTAAGGCGGGACACAGCAGGTGAAAACATTGAAACATGCGGTGATCAATCTGGAGATCAAACTGGCCTGTTATTCATTTAAACTTGATGTATACAGGGAAGGCCCAATGTTACATTTATTCACAAAACTGGTCATGCTTTAACACCGTTGTATAGGTCTCAGTTTCTTAAACAACACTACGTCATCCGAATATCATCATTTCCTTTGTGGAAGGATTTTTTTCCAAACGCATATGTTGCATCAGCAGCATCCCAACATCTCCAATTTAGCAGCACCTAAAGACACCAACTCTTTCAGTCTCGCAATATTTTGAAGGTCTTTCTTTGAGGGAATTCACGACATGCCCGATTTATAGAAGATTGAACTCCAAAATCAAGGTGTAATTTTTAGGCTACACATAATTATTTTTATTTCATTTACTAAAGGTACAAGGTACATCAAGCCCATAGAGACAGAGATGCATCCGATTATAGCTGAATGGCTAGTTTCCATCTGAAGTCCCTGGGGACAAAAAACAATCAATAACATAACCACTATAACGATATTCAAAACTGCCCCACTTAAGTCAGAATCCGTCACAGTCAGACAGGACCATACTAACAGCTGATCAATCTTACATGACACTGGATTTCTCTTTGCATCGGTCCATTTCACATTTACTACAACACAAACATTTTACCAATAACTAGCTTATTCAAATACTGAACAAGAGATCCCAAAATCCCCCTATACTTCAAAACAAAACCATACATTCAGATTTCATGTCAGAAAATATTATGATAAATGAATTGTGGCATTTTTACGAATAAAATGCCTCACTTTTATATGAAAACAAAACTTGCAATACATGTTTTATCATTTTAATGTCACATGCTAGCCTGACGAAGCTCTACCTGACCGAAACGTTGCAGCAATAAATTGATCCCAGAGTGAGACAGTGTGCGGGAGCTTCTTTACCTTTGTGATCGTTTTAATGTCAGCAATCTTTCTGTAATCAATCTGAAAAGTTCACACTTGACATTTCTGTTAAATGTGTTGATCAATTCACCTGCAGTGCATCAAACCACAGGTGAAAAAGCATCTACCTCCCCCACACTGCCTGTAGCACGGAAGTACATAGCTCCATCAAATGTCAGGGTCCTTTTATATTCATCAGAACATATGCACAAAACGCCTCGGCTCCTATTCAGCGCATGCACACACAATGATAAAACGCCTGGCCCAATAACAACTCACTAAAGTTCAAACTCGATCGGAACAAACTTGATACAGAGCCACGGGAGCATAATGTATCGCAAATGTATTCATCCTGGCACCGTTTACGCATTTATATAATTCTGTAGTTCGGAGCCACGGGCTGCAATGAATCAATACGCGCGTCAACCTGCATAATAGGGCTGTAGGAAGAGGAGCTCACGCAAGGCACCGTAACCAAACGCCGGCGACAGGACAGGCTTCCAGAAACATCCGGGACCACGTGAAGGGACGCTGAGGTTTTTGCCGGGGTGACAGCGGCTCAGACAGTAGAGCGTAAAGGCTGCGTGGGATATGGCCAAAGTATCGTCTGACTGAGATCTACACATTTTGCGAGACACTGTAGGCGAATAGGGCGAATAATAAGTGTGTATTTCTGTATATTAATGACATACAGTTTAAATACTCTGGTCAAAAGGTCAGGGCATGGAAACTTAAGCATTTCATACAATATGAATGATAACACAAAAACCTTTGTTACCCTCATAGGTGGTGGGTGTGTGAAGTCATTTATTGTCAAAAAACCTGTTTGTTTACGCTTTTCAACTAGAAACTAGCCAAACGTCCTTGATCAAAACTTTACATATTGTGCATCTTGAAACAAACATGAATTTTGTCAGAGAGTGCTGTATTTCAGTTGAAGCCAGTTTTTCTTTGTGTTATCATTCATATTCTATGAAAAATGGCCAAAAGATTAAAACGGTGTGTAAACTTTTGAGTAAATATGAGGAAAATGTATTGCAAGTCATTTGATTGCTTATATTTCAAGGACAAAATAGATGTTATGGTTTTATTCTGTTAATATTAGTTACAAAAATTTGTTGAGGGAATTTTGGATATCTAAAAATATAGTTATATACCAGGGGTGGCTAACTCATCAGAGACCAATAGCCAAAATATTCACCCTTGATGGCGTTTTGAAATCTTTCCACCCTGAGACGTGGTTTCAAACTTTATCGTTTACACCCCCCCAAAACGCCGGCTTCGTGTGGATGATACGCCGGTTTGATATTATACTTTTGCGTTTAGGCCTGACTTCGTCTTCGTGTGGACGGGGCCTTAGAGGGAGGCAAAACAGCGTCTGCGGGACAACGATTGGGTTTTGGAGAGAGATTCTTAATGACTTTTCATATCTGAGCCGCAGTGTATCAAATGGATTTCCATCAGGCAAAGAGCTGCACTCTCATTGGCTAGAAATTAAATATTGAGAAAAAAAAAACCTCTGACAAAACCTTCACAATAATGTTAAGTAAGACTGGAAAGTTTGGTGTCTGTAGGTGCTACTAAAGTGGAGATTTTGTTACAAGACTAAACTCAAAACGGCATTTACAGATAACACACTCTAAAAAACATCTAGGCGTGTTGGATACGTGTGTGAGAAACGGCGGTGGAGTGGCTTCCTAGTTATTTAGGACGTCCAGCTCGGGAGAACATCATAAAATAACCATCGTAAAGGGCGAGTGTGGTCTTTTTGACATTGAAATCAAGATAAAGCTAGATATATATCTCAAAATTGCCTACCACATGAAAAATTGATTTCCAGGTTTCGCCTTGAATTGAGATCAAAAGAAGTCAGAAAAAAAAAACTTATTCCATTGGCACTCGTATTTTCAGTTTGTCCAAATCTACTTTTAAAGTAATTTTCTTATACAAGACAATTATTTCTTTTGCAGTGTATGGCCTTTTAGCATTTCTGAGCGACACAAATCTTAACTGCACCTGCTTTTTATGCCACTTTAGCACCCACTATATATTTAGCACAACACAAAGCCAGTTTAGACTCTTCAGCCACTGCCAAAACTCAAGGTCTTTGGTTCAACTTGGCCATTTCACCCCAGTTCAAGACAAACGGTGACTTCCTTTCTTCTCTAAAATGATGGATATGAAACTAAAGAGGATGAAAATGACAAGTGTTTATGACTCATATAATTCTTAAGTGCTTTAGGATTTATGTTTGTGAATCATGACCAGCTTAAAACGTTAATGTGTTTTCTCTTCCATTAAGGTGAGACACTGCAGGTGTTTGTGTGAAATAGAAATGGGAAAATATATATATATATATTGCAAGTTTTCCACTATGTTTTCATACACAAATAAGGCATTTTAGGTGTGAAAATGGCCACAATTTCCTTATGGCTTTATCTGTCAATATTTTAGTTTTGGTTTTTAATAATTATTAGTTAATAAAGTTATTAAGCTGTTCAACAAATGTGTCTGAACTGAACTGAATTTAACATGTGCACTTTATTACTATTGCTAGTGACTTATCTCATATCTATTTTTTATTTATTTATGTGATTATCTGTGTGACTGTGTTTGCTCCCGGACACCCGAATTTCTCCTACAGGGATTAATAATGTTTATCTTATCTCATCTTATCTTATAAATCTTTAAAAAAATAAATCAAATACTCAATAAATCAGGCGAGGAATTAAATATTGAAAAATCCCTCTGAACAAACCTTCATATACTGTATATAACCTTCCAACATTGTTAAGTACACGACTGGAACGTTTGGTGTCTAGGTGCTAGTGGGCATTTTGTTGCAAGAGTCAACACTCTTCGCAGAAAAATAGCTTTAAAGGAATAGGCCACTATTTTTCATCCTGAGATGACGTTAATTTTGTGTAACTATACTTGGATCGTGTAACTTCTCACATAACTGTATTTAAATAGGGAAAACTTGGAAGAGCTTGGGGGCTTCTAACTTCAACCTTTGAGAACCCCAATGGAATAGTTAGCGGAGGCTAAATGGTGACAACATCTTTGCCGTCTTATGTTACAGAGTCCAGACAGGTACAGCATCAACTCGTCTAAGCTCATGTAAGAACACATCTGCACATGTCATCTTCGCATGTTTCTTCCCTGGCTTTTGTCAGAAATATATTATTATATATTATCACACAGTCTATGGGGTACGGCGTCTTGTTGTTCGCCATGTGGATATCAAATGTGTCAATATTTGTGAATGGATGCGTGGAAAACGGCATTGGTGGACTGAATTCCAGCTACGACCCGTGACTCGGCTAAAACATCATTAATTAGCCATCGTAAAGGCAGAGTTTGGTGATTTTTCTACTTTGACATTAACACTAAGAGGTTATGGGACAAAACTAGACAGAAATATCAAAATTGCATAACACATGAATAAAATACAGTATTTTCACCTACCGTGTCTCGCCATAAGTGAGTGAAATGCACATTTTTATCACAAAACACTAGTTATTGTTCTTATAAAGCCATGTGCACTCGTGTCAGTTAAATGAGCAAAGCGATCACGCTAATGCAATCCCCCCAATGTTTGTTTACTGGCATATAAAGTAACACGGTGTCTGGACAGCAGCGCTGGCTGGTAAATCCTCCATAAAGTGCCATTTGTTAGGCAATTATCTTTATTCTACCAAGCAGAAAATAACTTCGCACTGACTGGAAAGGTGTGCTCATAATATCATGCAGACAGTGTAATTAGGCAGATCTTTAGCAGGGAAAAGCCTGGGGTCCCGGCTGACCTCGGGGGGAAACTCCAAACGCCAAAAGCAATTTAGTGGCAGCTTCTATTTCCATGAATGATTCTTTGATTTTAATGATGTAAACAAACACAGCCTTCGATCAGAGCGGCATCACTGCGGCTGCCAACGTGGACCGCTCGGAGCTGATCTGCCACACAGAAGTACGAGGGGAGGGCGGGTTTGCGCGTTTGAAAAAGTTTGGTTTTTATTTTAAGTAGAGAGGACAGAGGTTATTAAGTTAATGCAACACAATTTACATAATGTTCCCCGGTGTAATGGCAAAAATACATCCATTTCGTGCAGTGCTTTCACGAAACAAGCCAAGAGGATGTTTTAGTATCTTTTAAGAATGTAAATGCATATCACAAATAGAGTTATAGTGGATCATAACTGGGGCTAGTCTGTTGTAAGCTTAAGCAATGTACTGAGATTACCATGTCTTCTATACCATACCCCTTGGGCCTTTTATTTATACTCCGAGTACAACCTGCCTCGATGGTTTTGATGATTAGTTAGAAAGTGAATGACAAAAACTCCCATTTATCAGTAAAAAGGCTACTAAATACTCTCAAACTCTCACTCTTTATAGTTAAATGTATTAAATAGTAATTCTTTGAACATAATACTCAATACACAATACAATTCAAATTAATCTTATTTTGTATCTGAAATTATTCCAAATACCCCCTTTTAAGCACCCGCATACCCCTGGTTGGGAAACACTATTCTAAGCTGTATCCACCAAGTACTTGATTTCATTACTTGAGTAAAAGTACAGATGCTACTGGTCAAATGTTATTCCAATGAAAGTGATGGTTGGCCAGTGAAAAATGTACTTATTGAAGTATTTGCATTATAAAGTACTTCAGTATTTGAAGCAAAAAGTATATTTAAGAGTACAGATGAAGACTGAAGAATCTTTGCCTACAGTAAAGTATATTAAAGAGTGTTGTGAATCATAAATTCAGCTTTAAAACATGAAATGAACACACTTTACGAAATTTACTCTTCAGATCAGCCTGGTTTAACTCGTTCACATATACAGTAAATGCCCAAAGGATAGAAGAACAAGAGATACTGTATATTGATACTAAATTAGTAAACACTTGAGGGATACACATCGGCACAGCGCCACCTTCTGTTCCAGAGTGGGCAAGATAATGATATTAAACCAGAGAAAAAACCACGAAGCGACCAACTTAAGCACTCCATAAGTAACGAGAGCTCTTTTTTTTTTTAGAAAAGCAGGGAGTAGAAAGTACTGTATTTGTTTGTCAAATGTAGTGTACATACATTAGGTATGTAAAAGGAGTAAAAGTAACTTGTCAACCAAAATGCTACTCAAGTAATGTACAGATCCTCAAAAACTAAACTTTTTGTACAGTGTAGGCAAAAATTCTTCAGTCTTCATCTGTACTCTGTAGTTGAAGTGTAGGACGTTTCGATCTTACTCCAAAGATCGTCATCAGCTACTGAAGGTCTGGAGCACACTGTGGGTTTATAAAGGCAGTGAACCAGCA
>OMNZ01110090.1:0-18245 GCA_900303255.1 Lesueurigobius sanzi
TATCCAGAAACAGAAAAGTTTTTATCACAGTTCAGTTCTGGACTGGGAGCAAAGTTTATTCTGCATGTAGTCCGTGTGCTCTGCCCCGTTCACAGCTGAGCGGAGGACAGACTCCGCCCCCTGTCCACAACTGAGCGGAGGACAGGCTCCGCCCCCTGTCCACAGCTGAGCGGAGGAGAGACGGGAGATAGCAGCTCTTATATTTGTGAGGCTTATACTATTTCAAGCCATTCAGAGCGGTTCCATTATTTGTCATCAGAAGAATATGCCATAATCAACATGTCTGATTGATTATTACATGATTATTACAGTCAAAGGCACCACACAACAGTCTGGGAATATCACAGCCTCATCTTCACTTATTTGCATTAAAGCAACAGTTAGTAGCCACAGATCACTGATTCCTTTTCCCCTTTTTATGGCTACCAATTCCTATCCATAGGTTGGAAGCTAAATAAGTTGAATCCAATTCCAGGTTAAGTGCTTTGTGAATCATATTAGGCCTACATTTATAATATTTTTTTGCTTCCCAGAACCTTTGAACCTTTTGATTAGTAAAATACAAAGAAAATTAAAAAACATTTAATTTAGATTCTAAATTAAATGTTTTAAAGAGAAAAAAAGCCATGATAAAACCATTTTAGCCCATAACAATGGCCCGCCCCACAGACATGACCCCCCCATGAAATAATTATGACCCCCCATTGCCCCCCCAACCAAAAATCTCTGGAGCCGCCACTGGATGTGTGGGAGAAATTGTGAGAGCTAGAAACAAGTTGAGGCCACAGCTACTTTTAAAAACGAGAGATTAACAGCTTTTAGTGTGGTGGAGGTGCATGTCAACACTAAATATGTCACATACAAACAAAACTATTTATGGCACTGACCTTGCAAGACAAATGGATGAAATTGATGTACCGTTTCTTCAAAGAAATTCCATCTTTGTCGAGAATCTGTACAACTGTAATCCACTTGTGACTTTGGCTTCGGCAATGAACTGAATATAGTCAGAAGTACTGTAAAAGCCACTCAAGCATCAGCTCCTTTCCTGGGACTTTTAATCCTTGATATATTTATGTATTTAAATATGAAAGCAGACCAGGCTATAAACTTGAATACAGAATGGTTGTACTTGAATTCAGACTAACATTGGGAATTTAAAAAAGAATTGTTGTACCGAAATTCACCAGGACCAATTCTTGATCAAACTCTGGCCGAACACGAACATAAAACCAGTGATTTATGAAGTCTACAGTGCACTCCACAGCCCTCAAGCTAAGCCCCTCAACCAACCACAGCCCGGATCTGTTCATATTCCTCTTTCATTCTCTCTCTCCCCATCTGCTGGGGTGAAGGTTTGTCTTGATTAGGGGACTCTCTTGGCTTGCCTCTTTTATCACTAGCTGTGCAGAAAGGCACCAACTGGCAGTGGCCAAATGAAAGCCCCACTCTCTATCTCCTCCTGCAGCTCCTTGCACTTCACCAAACCATCACCTCCCTCCCAGCGCTGCCATTATTGTTATATACTCATTTTGCCATCCACATTGTGCATCTAACTCTCCTGTGTTTTTCCTGATTTGCTTCCTACAGTTCTTTCTCTCACTGTTCGAGCCTATTGAGCCGTTCCCCGCAGTCTCCCTCTCTCGCTCTCATATAGAATAACTACCGACAGGCACTAGAGCTTCTCCAGCTGCCTTTGACAACGATTCCAGACGTCTCGGCGTCGACTCGCCCCCCATTCCAATGAGGCTTTCTCTTTCCCAACGTCTTCATGCTCATGCCACAATGTATGCACAATGCAAACAGAGTCTCAGCTGGTAAAGCAGTGGCTGTATTTCCCAGAAAGTTGATGGGAAGGTTCTTGCTCTTGCTGTGTCCTTGGGCAAGATTAACCCACCTGTATGTATGGTGATGGTCAAAGATATCAAAAGTCAAAAGAAAATACATCATAACCCAGACACTAAATGAAGCTATAACTAGTATAAACCTTTTTCTTTTTAGTTTTACATGGATGGCATTTCGAAGGAGACCACAGACAAGTGCCTGATGTAGTTAAACATTCATCTTGGTGCTTTTATCAAACTCAAATTAGGCTTGTGCTTTTATCAGAGGTTTCAGCCGTGCAGCCACTTAGACTTAGAACCTCAATGCCAGCTCTGTCTCACACTAAAATGATAGATATTAAGGTTATAATCATGTGGAATTTATTGAACTTGCAGTAAAAAGGACCATCTCTGGCAATGTGTGCCAACTCAGCACGAAGCCTGAGGGCCAACAAAAATCGGGGTGACCAGCCAAATGTTCATTGCAGAAGCATCATTAGTTCGCTCCTAAATCAGGTCTTTCACAAATGGTTTTAAATCGTCTTGATCTTTAGACAAAGTTTTAGGCCATAAGTCTTTATTTTTGTCATTATAAAAAAACAATCACAACACATATCTCTTTGAGAGCACTCCCTAACATAGCAGCATAATGAAACATTCAATTTAAAGTGGGTAATTTACAAAGTGTTTGCTCATGTGCAAAATGAGTAGCATGAGAAGTGAATCAGCAGCAGAGTCATTTGCACGTTTTACTCATCATCATTACTCAATCTTTTGCACAACATTTTCTCATTTAAATATAAAATCTGGGGCCCTGAAACTGTAATACAGGCGATTGCAAATGGTAAATTAGGCGCAATTAGCCCACAAATAGTAGATGCTATTTTCCCGCTTTCAATAAGAAACCAGGTATTCGAAAATACAATTATGATAGACATGGTGAAGGAGACTGGAGTTCACTATAGACTCCAAGACTATCTCAAATATTTGTACCGTGGTGTTGAAGAAATAGAATTTAAAACGTCTACAAATCAAACCCATAGTGCTGTGAAACAGAACAGCCAACCGCTATGCCACCTCCCTGTACTGTATTGTTGAAAAACTTACAAAATCTTGTCTCGAGTTGTTCCAAAAATGACGGCATATCTCAGGAGCAGCAGCGAAGCGGGAGGATGGGGGTCTTTCGGAGGGTAGCTTTGAGTGACAGAAGTATTGTATCAAAGTCAGTATTTGCCGGCTCACACGTATATGTTTACAGCTTTTCGGCGCACAGTGGGAATCGAAATGGCTGAGGCAAGGTGGAGCGTTGTAAAGTGTAAGTGACAAACAAGCTCCAATACAAATCAGCAAAGAAAACAGCACAGGCGCGAACTATGAGGGAAAAAAACACCACGTCCCGATTGAGAGAGCCTTGGTAAGGGATATAGGGCTTTGTTGTAGTTAGTGGGACAGTGGCACTTGGGCAAGACACTTCACTCTACCCTTGCTTGTGTATGAATCTGATCAGCGGTGGTCGGAGAGGTCCGTAGCCATTTACATTCCCAGGACAGTGAGCACATACGAGCGAGCTGGCAAAAGCTGAGGTTGATACAGTATTTTTGGCACTCAAAATATAACCTCCAAAAGCCCCTCACATCCGCTCCCCATTCTCTGTTCCTCTTGAGATTAACAGACATCTCATGCATAATTGAGGCTTAAAAAAAGTTATTTTGAGTACCTCAGTTTTGATATTAGATGTTTAAAATGTGAAATAATAGTAATGTGAAAGAAATGTGTAAGAAATCCCAGTTTCGAGAGGGAGCTTGAGCTTGTCAAATTTTGAATTGACATGGAGCACTGTATGCAGGCATATGCATTTCATTTGAATTTTGCGTTTAGCTAATAAAGTGGAAGTTGTGCTGTAAGTAGAAGATTACGTCATCAGCTCTGCCACGCCTCATCATCCTCTCTAACGCTGTGGTATCACTGTGGCTCCTCCCCTCCTCCCCTGTAGTCAGTTGGAGTTGGATTAGCGAACACGCCTCTTTCACGGCAGATTTCAAATTTTTGGTGTGGGTGGAGTAAGGCTCTGGCACACCCGTTTAGGCCCTCTTTAAACAGATTAAAACAATACAAAATAAATCTGATTAAAACAATTAATAAGAGTAAAACAGATTAAAACAATAAATAGAAATAAAAACACAGAGGGCCACACGACTAGAGAATAAAAGTGTGTCTTAAGACGAGACTTAAAACACTCCACTGTGGGGGCCGTTCGAACATGGAGGGGCAGAGGGACGCAAAAAGCAGTGATGGATTATGAGTTTTAAAAGTATGTGGACAGTTTTGTGTTTCCTCTGACACCACAAAATCCAGGAAATACAGATCTGAGCGCTTCAGCAGTAGAAGAAGAAACAACCAAACTGGACAGGATTACGCCAAACTACATGAATGACGAAAAATACTACAACAGATTTTTGTCTAGGGAAAAACATTATTCCATGGTCAAGTGTATAAGAATAAACATTACATTTTTCATGTTACGCCCCCTTTAACTACGCTACAACGCATGAGCAGGATCCAAGAGCGTAGGGTGAACATTGTAAAACAAAACACGCAAACAGCGCTCACAGGCGATGACAAGGCTATAGGTTAAATATGAGTAAAAATCCACTTTACAGTCACCTTCAAAGGGCATATGCACGGAGGGGCCCGAGACTGAAAAACTGTTAAACATCTAATAAAGACTTGCTTCGGTAAAGGGGCCAATTTTATGAGCACTGGCATAATCTCTATTGGCAAGGCCCACGCTACTTCCAAAAGTGACACAATTTACTGCCTAAACCCCAACACCAATACGCATTTATAAGGGGAACACTTATAACTATTAGCTTTATGATAATTAAAAACATGGCTGTATATATCTGGGCACCCTAATTAACGGCAAATTAACTAATGAATCATTTCTGTAAATCTATAAAAGCAAGCAATAAACATATTAGTCATAGCTTAATAACTTTGTGTCTGTTTTGTACAACGGGGAATGAAAATGAAACAACTGATAGAGTCGTCAGGGTGCACAGCGTAGGGCTCAAAAGCAGGCTGCTGTGGTTATCTGGGCCTATAGAAAGTTATTGATTTGCTGTCAATGGCTGAAGTGCAACATATGAGTTGGTTAGGAACACAGATGATTACAGCAGAAAGAGCGAAGTGAAATAATTATAGAATATAGCCAGCCAGAGGTGTTTCTTATACGCACTCAAGTAAAAGTATTGTTACTTCAAGATCAATGTATTAACATCAATGCAACTTCCACTACTGTTGAGGTCTACATTACTTCTGCCATTAGTGCTGTGTTAGTTTGCCACAAAGAGACATTTGGTCACGTAATAACCTAAACCTGCAAAGCCCAAACTATGAAATATTTACCAGAAAATTTGACTTTACTTCTGTTCTACTCTATTCTTCTATTTCTCCTATTTAAGATATCAAGGCTGTGTGTTGCATTTGTGAATGTGTGTCCTTCGAGATGACTCCGGTTGTGATATTGGGCGATACAAAAATAAATTGATAGATTACAAGGCCCAATGTATCAAATTGGATGTGCTTATTTTAAACAGTTTGCTTCCAAACCTTTCAATATGGCCAAAAACAATGGATTCTCAATTGAAGGCCATCTGGTGCGTGAATTAATGACCCCTGGTGGATTACCTGTGTACTACAAGTATCTGATTATATACATCAGGGTTTAAGGAATAAAAAATACACCGCAGATATAGAGGATGCAGAAATCCATGTATCACACACTTGGCAATACAGAGACAAATGATTACTAAGGAGAATAGCATCAGAGACGAAACATAGAAAGTACAACATTTGAGATGTCCTACTTTTTCCTTGTATTTTCAATATCGCTCAACCAATTTTTTTTAACTCCCAGTTCTCCGAAGGCTACTACTTTCTGACTTGTGTGACCTTAATTGCAAGTAGAAGGACAATAGCTACTGATTGGCCACCACTCCTTTTAAAACTACTTCTCTTCCTCTTCTTTTTTTTACCACAACTATCATTACTGTTCGTATTATTAGCCCCCTTCAGTGTTGAGGATAAAACTTGAATGTGGAGCAAATTTCCATATTATTATTTCTTATAAAAATATCAAGCTAATGTCTCCCTTTGTGTATATGTGTTATCTGGCCAGTGTTCATCGTGAACTTTTCAAAGGAACTTACTCATTAAACAGACACAGCTAATAATAACAGCCCTGTACTTTTATATGCACAAGTAAACCAAGAGAAGAAAACCCGATGTGGCTTGTTAGGCTTGAATTGGAGTCCGATTGTGCTTGGTTTAAATCTCCTGTTCAGACTGGGCAGTGTGTTAATAATATATGATAGCGTTCCTCTTCCTTGGAGCGCTAAAAACTCATGCAGAGAAGTCCACTTTTTATTTTTCTGCCAATCACCTTCGACGTTGGCTTGTGATTAGTGTGTTTTTAAGCATGTTTATGACGAGGACGCAGAGTGTCCACTGCGGTGGTTATTAACCCACGCTAGTCCCAATTACAGCTGCCAGTCAAACACAGGTATGTCTTATGTTGCATTGGTTTTCGTACGGTCTCATCATGGTTCATTAAGTTTTAGATGGACGAAGAAATGAAACAAACTAGGGCAGAAGTTCGGTTTCAGGAAGATACTGTATAACAACTTATGTAACCAGATTATGGTGTACTGTATGAACAATAAACAAAACAAGTTGAAATGCTTAACTGTGATAATTGCATAGCTGTGAACTGCTTAATCTTAGTTTGAACTAGACTAAAGGTGGAGCCAAGGACAAAAGCACCTGATAGACCAGTTTAAGAGTCCAGCCTGCTGCAAGACATGATTAGTTGCTGATGAGGCTTCTTATGGTGAATTGTCTGCAATTCTTAACAACCTCTGTTTGACTTAAAGCTAACGCATACAGGAAAAAAACAAAAGTAACTTCTGACACATGTAATTATTGTAGAAATAGATGTTTTGATGTGAAGGCAAATGAAAACAACTGTGTTCACATTTGATGCTGAGATTAAATTATGGCGGTTTTTAACTACAAACATTATGGGTCCTGACCCTCCACTTGAAAAAAAATAGGATTTGGTCCATTTTACTGGACTGAGCGTAAATGCTGCCAATTTCCTCGGTGGACTCTCTGATTCAATGGGAACAAAGCTTACAAAGATTTCTTTTTACTGCTTTGTGAAATTAAACGTGGATGAGACCTGGACCTGGACAAAACTCTGTAGAGGTCAGCGTGTGCACATACATCATTTTGATTCTAAAAAGACCCCAAAGAAGTACATAACAAAACAAATTATGCCAATAATTGAACGCAATGCAAGCTTCAAACAATATAGCGATCTTCAAGAAACACTAGCTCTTAAAAAAAATGTCTGGAGCTGACTGAATGATGGCAGGCTCTCACTCAGTGTTTACCTTCAATGGCAAATGGCTTCCCCACGGTCAGCAGTTTACAGTCAGCGTCGATAGAGACCTCATAGTCCAGCAGCGCCTTGTCCATGATGAACGCGTCCAGCAGAGGGGGATCTGTCCTTCACCACCAACGCACACACAGACAGCACAGAGACAGCACAAGAGATGACAAAATTATTAAGACTCCTACTTTCATTTTGTTTTAATTTTAGTCATCAAAAATTTTACTTTGGTCAATACTATTACATGTTTTTTAGAAATGAATTATTTTGATCACTTTGCTACTTCTCACTAATACCTTTATTCACACAGCTACCTACAAAGATAGGGTGAAGAAGCTAGAAAAGATGTCACATCGCACTCAAAATGAGTTAACAATCTTAATTTACTTCAAATAGGATTACTGTTGATGTTATTTCTTAATTTAAAAAACTTACCCCACAGGCAGATTACTTGAACATTTGTTAAAATGTACACATTTTAAGAAAAATATATTTATTTCTAGATTTATTTTTGCAGTGTACTAGTTATTTGGAGAATATATTCGACATTTGAGGGAAATGTATGATACACCCAACACCTGTAATGCAAAATAGTGCACTATTGTGGGGGGGGCCTGGTGGTCTTGATGCCCTAAGCAGCTGCATAGTCTGCTTATTAGGCTGGGCCAGCCCTGGTGTGTGCACATCCATCCACAGGACAGGAAGTGTCCAATGAGGAAGGGAGAGGGATGGAGCTAGAGTGTTTACTTTACTTAAAAAAGATATATACTGTATTTCTCTTTCTCCTCATTTTGCAATCTTACAGACTTCCACTTTCGAGAAAAAGAAGAACCAAGGCACTCCTCTCAAAAGCTTTTATTATACTGGGCTAATACATATAAAAATCTTTTAAAACATGTTGCTGCTTTCTTCCACGTGTTTCGCTCCAACAAGCCTAAGAGCACCTTCCCCAAAAAACTTTTGTGGTACTGACTTCCTGGGCACTTTGTTTGCAGTTTCTCTCACAGACTTCTACTTTCATTTAGTTAAAATTTGAGTCATCAAAAAATGTTACTTTGATCAATACTATAACATCTTTTAGAAATGAATTATGTTGATCGCTTTTCCACTTCTCACTAATACCTTTACTCAATTACAGAGTTCAAAATGCTTCAGTAATTCAGTTATTTCCCCTCAACTTACCCGACGCAACTCCAAATAAATCCGAGCGCAGTCCCGGGAATGTGCCATACACTAAATAGCTTTCCTCCCGCCCGTGTCAGCTCTGATTAGGTTAGCAGCGCTCTTATACACAGCGTAAACACATACATCATTACGTGTTGGCCAACAGGCTCTGCGGTGCACTGATAAGGCTCCAACACACCGCCCAAAAACTCTCCGACTGGCCTCGCATTGATCCAATTGACCCTAATTGACCCCTAATAATAGAGTGGCCCGCTGTGTGCTGACCACGGCTTACTTTTTGGACACTAAGCACATACTGGATGGAAATATAATCAGACATGGTTCTTATACAGAAAAGAGGTCACTTGCAGATTCATAATGATTCCCGTGGACACACCTGGGCTTGAATGTCAGACTGATAAATAAGCTATAAGCCACGTTTTGGGGAGAGGCGCGCAAACAGGCTAATGGGTTAGATAGTGCGCGTTGATCAAATTACCCGTCTTCTTGTTATTCAGGACATTAGCCGCTAAACAAAAGGTTGACTTTACAAAGTCTTTGGATGCTGGCGAGGCAGAAAGTCTGTTTTTCTTCTGTCAAGGCCTGTCAGATATCAGCTCGGAGGCGCAGGAAGCAAAGACGTGTTGTTCTAAAGCCGGAGATACCTGCCATTACGTCTGCCTTTAGCCCGTAGGAACAAGGTGAGGAGGCTGAGCTATAACCTTCTGTGTAGGTATCTGCTTGAGCATGCATTATTTCCTCTGACCGGAAACATTGGTGTGCAGAGGCGTGTGCGTGCCCCCCAGCTCCCTGCCTCTCCAGGAAAAGGCTTGAAAGATTTATTTTTTTCTTGATAAACAATGAATTTCATGTCCTCCAGTGTGGTCTTTTGATGTCCTGACTGACTTCACAAGAGGAAAAAATATGGTTTTCTGCCAGGACACCTTCCTTCATTTTAAGGTGATGAGCATATTATTGGCCTTTGTGTCAGTAAGAGATTGAGTATTGCGAAATTTCATTATTCTCATTATATCAATAAATCATGACCAGATCAAAGTTGTGCTCTGTGCAGGAAACTAATTTAGTGCGCCCAGAACTATGCCGATGAATAGGGAAACACATTATCTTAGTGATATCAATCCTGTAGATTACTGGCATAAATAGAAATAAGTGAAACTGTCCAAAATGATGACCAAATATTAATAATGGACAGAGCCAGGATTTTATTTTGTTATAGTAGTTGCAAAGATTTTTGTCAAAGGGGATATCTATTAGAGGGAAATGTTCAAAACTCAATACATCAGGCTGGTAATTTGAACAAAACCCCTCTGGAAAACAAAACAAAAAACCTTATCTGAGTAAAAGACTGAGACATTTGATGTATGTCAGTGCTACTAAAGGAGGAAATTTGATCTCAATAATGTGAGAAAAATGCATTTTTGGAAAATGATCCCAGGTGAAACAATGGCAGTGCACTAGTACTGTATCCGAACATAAGTCGCTACCAGTCAAAAAATACATAATGAAGTGTATTCGTAGTCGTAACATATAAGTCGCACTGGACTATACTGGCATTCTTTGGGGTAAATTTATTTTACAAAATCCTAGACCAAGAACAGACATTTTATCTTGAAAGGCAAGTTATAATAATAACAACAATAGAATAGAGAACAACAGGCTGAATAGGTGTATGGCAGGGACCTCCAACCAGCAGCTCGGGAGCTACCTGTGGCTCACCAGCCCTTTCCATGAAGCTCGCAAAAGTCTTTTTACATTTCTTTCTATATACACTTGAGTAAATCTTTAGATGCATACTATTGTTCTGGACTAAATGTCTCCAAACATTTTGGTGAATATAGCAAAGTATAATCATCAAGGACACCTCACATCCAGGACACTCCCTCTTTCAATGACTACCTTCAAGGAGTAGGCACAGGTCCATTAAGACCAGGACAAATAGATTTAAGAACAGTTTTTATCCAAGTGCAGTTGCCACACTGAATGTTGTCAAATGTGACCGACCATAGGCATAACTGATGGGTAACTGATGAGTGTGTGCATGTGTCATTTTAAAGCATGAATTGCCTTTTAACATTTATTGATATTTTTTGGAATACACCAACTGGACTACAAAACTTTCATTGTACTTGTTGCAATGACAATAAAGATTATTCATTATTCATGAAGCAAATTGAATTATCATCATGGTCGTCTAAGAGGACTATTTATACATTTTTCTTTGAAGCATAAGGTGCTCGCTGACAGTTTTTTTTACGCTCACGTAGTAGCTCACGGGGTAAAAAAGGTTGGAGACCCTTGGTGTTCGGTATCTAATGTAACACATTGATGGTTATTCAGCTACACGAAGACAAACAATGAACTGCATGTGTCTGGTATGTTAACGTAACAAATTAACAGTTATTTAGATAAGAATCAGTGTGAAAATAACAAACATGTGAAATTATATATTTTAATATATAAGTCACACCTGAATACAAGTCGCAGGACCAGCCACACTGTGAGAAAAAGTGTGACGTATAGTCCGGAAAATACGCTAAATGGAATAATTAAACACCTGATTGTGGAGATTAGACAATTATAATTTTGTTCCGTTTCAAAGTTTTCATGCTAAGAGATCAAACTGTCCCAAAACTGAAGGTCAAAAAAACCAAACAAAAGGTCTTCCTTACAGTGGCTCCCCATCCTTTCCTTGGTCTATTTTCATTCAAACATTCTACCCCTTTCGAAATGCTTAGTCCATAGAAATAAGGTGAAGCCGGTGAGCTATGACCTCATGTGTAAATAACTGCTTGAGCCTGCATTATAGGCTTCTCGCCACACCTGATGCATGGCTGTGCGGTATATAGCACGCATGGCCCCGAGCTCTCCGCCTCTCCGCCACACGACTTGGGAGATTTATTTATACTTTTGTTATTAAGTTTTGAGTTCCATACGGGGGTCAGTAGTTTTCCCAGCGCAGTCTTGTGGGGTCTGTGCACCGCTGTGGCTTCGCCGTCTTCGAACCCACTGAAGTATGTCTGTATTTGCAAACAATGCAGGCTTCATCATCAGAGCTGCTCCCATCCTCTTTCTCTGAACAAGCGTTTTCTATCTCCACACTGGGATCACACAGCGTCAGCACATGCAGTATCTCCGTATCTCGGCTGGAGCTCTGTGGAGCATACTGTGGGGAAAGTCGAGTGGTATAGCTGTGTTGGCAAGATTAGAGTTTTTTTCTCCGGGAATCAGCTCACACACACATTTAGCTATAGCTGCGCGCTGTCATATATGTAATAAATGCATTAGGTGTGGCGAGACGATTTACTTAAAGTGGTGGGTGTTTCTCTGCAGTTTCACATCACAAAGTAATTACAATGTTGCTCGCATCTTCTTTCCAATTCTGCAAATGTCTTCCAGCGATGCGCCTCTGTCATAACCAGCGTGTAAAATATAGGGGAGAGACACACACCATAACCTATATTTTAAATTGGCGTTCGAGCAATCATTTAAAATTGCTGCCAATGCAATTTTTTGTGAGTATAAATTATATATAGCTACAGCATGTCTAACTTTAAAATGACTGCTTTCAAGGCCCTAGTCCAATTTAAAATAAAGCATGCAACTGAGATGAATTGTCTACATTCACCATATATTTAACTTATTTTGGCTTTCACTTGATGAATGTCATAGATACAAGAACATAAGATCATGCCCAATAATTCAAATTGAACGCCCTTCAATAATATAGGTGCAACATTATTAACATTATGATAATGCGAAGTACTGTATGTTATCTTTGAATGAAAATATAAGAGCAGTTCTTCATTTGACAGTGAGTAAGCATTTTTGAACTGCTGTGATGGACTAGCACAGGGGTGTCCAAACTTTTTTCATCAAGGGCCACATACTGAAATGTATTCGGCATGGAGCACTGCAAAAAGTGATTTCTCTGATGAGTTAAATTTGCTTGAATTCAGAGTATTTGACCCCATTCTGAGTAAAAGGTAAGGTAAAAGTAAAAGGATCTGCCAATGGAACAAGGATTTTTGCGCTTAATATAAGAAAAAGCATACAATTTCAAGTAAATTTAGATTCATTATCTAATTTGCAAGACGTTATTCTTTCTTATTTTATGCGCAAACATACTTGTTCCATTGGTAGATCATTTTACTGTCAAAATAACTCAGAATATGGTCAACTATTTTGAATCAAGCAAATTTAACTTAACAAGAGATCACTTTTTGCAGTGAGGGCCATAGATCGCAGTCAAACATTTAGTCTGGAACCTTAGTGCAAGCTCTGTCTCACAATAGAAGTTTAGTTTTTGAGGTTTAGAATTGTTAAAAGTAGCATCTCTGGCAATGTATGCCGCTTCAACAATTGTGGGCCACCAGAAATTGGTCTGAGGACTGCATTTGAGTAGAACAACCTAAAACAGAGAACACTTTCAATACACTCCAATATTCTCAGATCTTAGATGAACCTTCCAAAACATTCCCCATATATTTTACCCCCCAAAAATCAAGAGGATCAAATTAAGCCGTGGGTGAAAGATAAATGGCTTTATTTGTGATTACGTCGTAGGCGCTTATAAGCTTTAGCCTCTGCCTACTCCTTTTGGGCATCATGTCTATCCTTTTCCTCTTGCTTTGTTTACCATCTGCCAAGCATTGTGAAACACAGATGCTCAAATAAAAGATGAATGAATGATTGAAAATTGGACAGATGGAGGGCTAAACCTACGGTAAGCTGCTGTGGCTGTGCACATCATGACTTTGGGCCAACTCAGCACAGAAAGGCCCTATTTGACCTGGACAGACCATTTCCCGGCCTGTCATGGGATGGAACTCTGGGGCATCTACTGTTTTTGTGAGGCAAGGGACTCAACCACTGCCCAACCGTACCACTATCTCACTATTTTCTTAAATCGCACACAGAAAGACGGCAAAAAAGGTGACAGGAGCTCAAATTGCCAAGACATCAAAGCTAGTTCTGACGCAGGAAGAAACAAAACACCAACAGGTGGATTTTGTTTTTACATATAGAACTGTCTAGGTCATCTTAATGTTATGCCTAATCGTGACACAACCAGGGAAGAGCATTACTACTTGGCCTATTTCGAAATGGTAGAAACACGGCGCTGAATGCCCTGATTTCGTAACATTTGCGCGGCGGGAAGGAGAATAGATTTGTAAATGTATTCTGGTTAAGATTAGAATAGACTGCCCTTATTGTTATTATGGGTCACTCTGCGCCTTCGGAGAGCGGGCTGATTTAACTGTACTTTTCCATTATCATGCCTAAATCACTGTTGGGAGTTTAGCGACGGCGGAGATGGTTGGTGGCGAAGAAGTGTCCCAGTTTCCTTGACGCACTCATATTAAACCTGCCCGCGCTACCTTTAAACCAGGTTAATCTGTTTTTGCTGTCGTTGCCCTTTCCCTGAACCCAAAGTCGAATAAGCCACTTTCCCCCACAACTTTTTGTCATTTTCTCTATTTTTTCTTTTTCATGTCTAATTGCTTTTATAAACTAAATAGGTTTGTCTCGCCAGTCCCCTGTTGTTTCTCAATTCATTAGCTTGTCCCTGATCGTCTTTCTTTGCATCAATTTTTTTTTTTCTTTCAAACCAAACAAAACAAATCTACTTAAACGACTCTTCAACTTGGCTTATTATCCGCCTTCACCTCGTATAAACTCTGAACATAAATATTTCAGAACAGAAGAAGAAGTAGACGACGACGAGCGAACAACATGCAAATCTAAGCTGGAAAATGCATGCGGCGTGCAAAGTGATGAGATGCTATCTTTGGTGCAAAAGTAAACTGTTTGTTCGCTATTATAAGAAAACATCCACCACGGGACTGCTCTATAAACATCACTGTCGGAAGGTGATTAAAATACAAGGGAAACATGCACTTAAGCATAAATTAATACAGGCTAAAAGGCTGCTCGGTTTAATATAAGGCTTATTTAAAGTAAACAACAGCTTAATGGTGTTTTCTTTTTTACCTCAATTTTCTGTAACTATTAATTTTCAACAACTTATCAAGTTTTAAGGAGACGTGGGGGAGGATGATCACTGGTCATTAGGAGATACATGGTCGTGCATTGTCAACAAAATGGCCCATTCATTCATCGTGGCCGAGCTGGATTCAGTCTTTCCCCTACTTGTTTTGGCACTTGATTTGAAGGTGATGTTATTCTATAATTCTATATTTTAAGCATATTTTGACAGTAAATGCAAATGTGTCTTTGGCTTTGTCTTGGGATGACATTGGGGACTCATCCAATGTAATACAATTTAAGGGGAGACACTGCAGGCAGAACTACTGTATATATATATATATATATTTAATTATCAAGTTTTGGGCCAGTTTGCTCTTTTAACATTTATATTTTCAGCTGGGAACAAATAAATGACCTAATCTTTTCAATAATGAGTGTAATGTATGTATGTTTTTTCCATAGAACTGTATGGGAAATTGTAACTTCTATGACTATTTTCTTAAAATGCATTTATCTCACATTGAGGTGACAACTTCTCCACTTCACTCCTACAGACTCCAAATGTTCTGTTCTTGCACCCAACAGTATTTTGTAGGTTTTTGCAGAGGGACTTTTCAATACGTAATTCCTAGCCTGATTTATTGGCTTTTGATCCCTAAAAAACAGAATTTTTACAGATTTATTTACCAATAACTAGTTTATTCACCTCTGAACAAATCTCTGTAACTAATATATCAACAAGACGAAACCATAAATTTAAACCTGGCTCTATCCATCATGTAGATTTTGTCATTTTTCTACCTATAAAACGTTTATATGAAAACATAAAATGACAGAAAACACATTTCCCCCTCATATTTATGTCAGTAATATACAGCAAAAGAGTTCTTCTGAGTCAATAGGGTGTGGTCACATGACATCACAGCGCTCTAAAGAGCCTATAGTTAAAAAATTGAGGTGGAGGGCAGCTGCATGTAACCGTCAAAATGCAGATTTTGTAGACTTTGTTTATTGCTAATTCCTGGGCCAATCCACAAGAAACAAAAACTGTCACAAAGTTCAATGTCTAATTATTTTCTCATAAAGGTGTCCAAAAGTGGTGACAATATTCAAAACCATGTGCATGATGTTGGCCAGTAGAAAGGACTTTCAGCCATAAGAATAATATGGCAGGTTTGTGAATCCAATCACTATCAAATAATGATCAAGTCCAACATTTGTCAATTTTCTTTTAGGAACTTTCTTTCAAACTCTGTTTCTGTCCCATAGAGTTGTATTGGCACCTGGCCTCCAAATGAAATAGACTTGATTCACGATTTGCAATGCTTTTTTTTAAATACCTAATTATTTGTCATCTAGAACCATGAAATAGAACAATGTTATTTTTCTCCATAAAAGCTATTTCTTCTAAGTTTTGTATCATTTATTTGAGCTGAAACAACCCAGTAACTTAATTAGTGCTGTCTCAGAACCAACCACACTACCAAACTTAACAGACAAATATTTGTTTGTTGCAGTTTTCGGTACTATTTTCCCTTTTTTTGACCCATATTACCATACTTGTATTGTTTAACAGTACCCAGTCCAAGTATTGTCTTTTGGCAGTCTGTTCAAAAGCTATTGCATATACAGTAGGACCCAAATGGCAAACATTTCTCCCACAAGTCTGATGTTAATCTCTCAAATATGAAAAACATATTTCAGCAGATCATTCACATTCAAAGCTAACCTTTAAACTTCCCTCTCCTCTAATTAACGGCATTATTTGTGTGTTTTGTTTGTTTTTTACTCACTTTACTTTACTTTTTCTTTCAACACGAACAGTCCACGCATTTCTCTGATTGGTTATTCTGCTTTCAATCCGAACTCAGAGATGAGACAATGTTCCATTCTTCGCACTGAATCAGAAAAGGCGAGTATTGGCTGGCCTTTGCAGATACGTTTACAATCATAACATATGGTACACTTCTCTTGGGATCCATTGTTGCCTCTTTACAGTGCACTCTGAGAACAATACAGTTGCCCCGTGTGGCCATATTGTTGCCTGCCATAATGTGCGCTGTGTGCAGTTAGCAGGTGTCTATTGTCCGATTTGGTAAAGGGCATGTTGCAAGCACACAGCCCAAAGACAGATCGGAGCCGAGGTGTCAAGGTTTTTAAAGCAAATATTGACTCAAATCCACCCTGAACTCCAGCGTCCAGTGAAGGTCAATTATTTACAATTCAGTCAATAGATCAACAGCAAGACTTGTCTCAGAGTGTCTTTTCAAATTTCAGTCTGAGACGCTTCTCCTCCTGTGTTTTATAATGCACCTCTGAAAGATTTATTTACACTATTGTATTTTTATGCCGCTCACCTTGTATTGTCCCATCCATCTCTCTTGTCAGTTAGTATTTTAGCTAAACTGTATGAGGCAGGGCGGTTTCTGGTTCTAGATGCCTCAATAACTTTGTACCTAAACAATAGCGCTCACAAATAAGTGGGTCTAATAGTATAGAAGAGATGTAAGAAATGTTAATCACTGCAGCACTAGTGATGATAATATGATCAGTTTTGTTGAAATCTTAAACTTTGGACAGTGGTAAAAAGCCAACCTATCTGCCAGCTCTTTTACATGATTAACTAAGTGGCATACTTTTATATATTTTTAAGTAGCACTTAATGTGGAGTTTTCCAGACCTTGCTACTTCACAAGAGCAACTAAGCCGTTCTAAAACATTGCTACTGTACATAGCATTTGGAAGAAGATGTAAACATTTTTGGTGAATTTTCTCTGGTTCCCTCGGTGCTTATTAGGGGAGGGGGGTGGGAGTTTAGCTTCCTGACATCCCAGTGGACGAAGCTGCTCCTCAGTCAGGTGGACCTGGCCGACTGAAGACCGCAAACTGAAGAGACTGTGATGAATATGTCAGAGCAGCCGTGATTCTGAAGGCTTTGCTGGTCAGACAGGTTGAGTAAATATCATGAATGGAGGAGAGTGGTACCGCTTTGCCGCTGCTCTCACTAGGCCAGGGGTGCCCATTACGTCGATCGCGAACTACCAGTAGCAGAGTCGATCGCAGAGTCCTATATCCAAATTGTCTGCTCGCATTTCGCACTGGTTTGATGCACGGAACGAGCGTCCAGTTACACGTGGCGATATTCTCAAGTGAGCTACAAACACATCATAATGACTATCACTGGTGTAACACCGGCCACATTTTGCCCCTTTTCCTTTGAGGCCAGTGTATACTGGCGTTAGTTTGACCGTGTTTGTAGCCCACACCCCGGTGAGTGGGAGCTCTGCGTGAGACAGTAACGCTGAGCCCACATGTAGGCTACATGAAGGAGTAAAAAGACTGAGCACTGGAAGAGGAGCAGACAGGTAAAGCTGTGTTCCTCACCTGTGCGCTGAGTTTATGTCCTTAAAGATCAGTTTGTTATGGTTGTTAGATGAGTCAAAAGAGCAGACTTTATCAAAGTCTAAATCCCCGCCCCTGTGTTACCAAGGAGACACTCATCAAATTCCATCCATCCAATCATTTCTATATCTGGGGTCGGGTCGAGGAGGCAACAGTCCGAGCAGAGATGCCCAGACTTCCTGATCCATGACCACCTCATCCAGCTCTTCCTGGGGGATCCCAAGGCGTTCCCTGGCCAGCCGAATGCCCTGGTCTTTTCAGTGTGTCCTGGGTCTTCCCCAGGGCCTCCTCCCAGTGGGACGTGCCTGGAACACCTCTCGAGGGAGGCGACCAGGTGGCATCCGAAACAGATGCCCGAGCCACCTCAGCTGGCTCCTTTCGACGTGGAGGAG
>OMNZ01110090.1:18705-34420 GCA_900303255.1 Lesueurigobius sanzi
AGCCCAAGCTGTGCGTGGAGGCGAGCCCGACTATGTCCAGTCGGTACCTCTCGACCTCCCGCACCAGCTCAGGCTCCTTCCCCGCCAGTGAGGTGACGTTCCACGTCCCAACAGCCAGATGCTGTGTGCGCGGACCAGGCCGTCAGGGCACCCGCCTTCGACTGCCGCCCAGTTCTCTGGGCACCCGACCCCCATGGCCCCCTCTGCAGGTGGTGAATCCACAGGAGGGCGGGCCCACGTCATCCCTTCAGGCTGAGCCCAGCCGGGCCCCGTGGGCAAAGGCCCGGCCACCAGGTGCTCGTGTTCGAGCTCCACCCCCAGGCCTCGCTCCAGGGTCATACCGCCATACCGGGCGATGTCTCGGTCCTTGTTGTCTTACTACACTACACTACACTACACTTTTCTGCCCATGGGCTATGCTTTGCCGAATGGAGGAGTTGCTATTTATTTTGTATTTTTTTAGATCATTTTTTGGGACAATATGACCAATCTTTGGGGTAATGATGTAGCCCTGTGTCCAGCAATTAATGAAAATCTACTATTAGTGTAATTTTATATACATACTTGTAGGAAACATTTAGTATTATAGAGGTAATTTTCAAAATGTTTTAATGTAAAATAATACATATAATTAAAACAAATAAATAATCCCCAATCCTGGGAAAAAACTCCCCCCCATGGCCTTCATAAAATGCATAGGTACATCTCCAGTCCTTGCTGACTTTGAAAGTAGCTTGGGAGCCGAAAAAGTGTGGGCACCCCTGCACTAGGCGCTGAAGGCTCCTAGGTTTGGATGCTGTGCACCACACAGTTATGCAGCTGGTCATGATGGTGCTCTCTGTAGTTTGAATTTAGTCAAAGCAAAGTAGCAACATCTTCATGGAGACAAGCTGGTAATGTCCTACACTCAGCAGAGTTACGAGTCGGTGCATTTATCACTTTAAAGCTTTTTGATTGACAATTAATTCACCTGTAAAGGCACATGGTTGTATTTCTTTCTATTTATGCAGTGTTACTGTAGGCACAGATTTTGAGTGGATCTGTTAAGATTGCCTTTAAACATATTATATTTGCATTAATTGTGTTTCTATTTCACAGAGCTCCTACGGGGGATACACTCTACATTTGGCCACACACATTAACGCAGATTAGAGTCTTTTGTCTTGCTCATATCTCAGGAACCCTACTGATTGGGTCCTGTGCTCACACCTCCTTCATGAATGTGACCTTTACGCGTCAGATTGTGCCGGTGATTGTGACTGTGTGCCTTACTTTAGCATATGCACGCCCTCCGGAGTGGTGGGCTGGTTGAAGCGCCTCATGTAGTCGTGCATTTCGGGGAAGCTCTTTTTCATGTAGTCCTCGGCGCTGCTTTCTCTCACCGTCCCGAAACGAAAACCGAGGGAGGGGTGGTGTAACTGGGGCACAGACACAGAGCAGCAGTGGAGCAGGAGTAAATAAACACACACATAAGGTTAAGATGTACTGTACTATATTGTCCCCTATAGGGAAATTTAATCCATCCTTCAATGCTGCACTGGGAAACCTGTCAGGAGCAGTGGATGACCGCAATCCAGTGCCCGGGAGCCATCTCCAGATCTAGAGCTAGGAACAAGGTCTTGAGCACCTTTACTGGACTATTAGCCTATTGCGCATGCTTTAAGGACATAACAACTGATATATACTGTCAGGAATTATATAAGGAAGAAACTTGGCAAATTTGGCAGGTCTATTCATAATTCTGCATAGTTTTGCCACCATTCCTTACACTTGGATGGTGGCAAACTTTAATTTTAAAGCCAAAGCTGTCATGGACCGCCCTGACAGAGATTGTAAATTGAGTTTGGGATTGAGATTGTTAGAAAATGAACTGTATGGTGAAAATCTGGTATTTTATTGGACAGATTATTGGTATTTTTTGTTTGTAGTGAAGCTTTAAGTATCTTCTTAGCCCTTGGACCCATAAGCACGCAAGATAGACAAAGGACACGGCTACCTATAGTCCAGGCCCAAAAAGACTGTGCTACCTAGATTTTAATTTTGGCAGTCCTGCCCTTCGCTTAGGAGAGGCTAGAGTGCTTTATATTTATCTAGCCTGTGTGATTATGTGTCATACAGCCTGACCACAAGAGCTAGGAAGGCGCTTTCTCGGGTTAGTCAACCCAGACCAATCAACGATACTTCACGATGATAGCCCTCGCAAACATATTGTTGCCATTTGCTGCCATCCGCAGAGCAACAGAAAGCCTGATTAGCCAAAAATAATATTTAAAAAGAAAAAGCAGCAGTGGAAGAAAGTAGGCGAAGACAGAATGGGGGTAGTATTGCAGTATTCAATTGAAAAACAAAACCAGGACTTTAACCTCGGCTCAAGCGTTAAAAGCGTTGATCCCTGCCTTTACCACGGGTTGGACCCACTGACACAGGACCCGTCATGAACAATACATGTTCAAAGATGCCTTTATATAGCTCTCATGTGAAATTCAGTATGCCTTGACCTTGCTATAGGGACATATACGGACCCATAATCCTTCACAAACAGCCTAAGTCCTGGCTCATTATCTCGTCCTTGTGTATACTGTAGGCTATGTGTCAATATGCCTTCAGTGACGATGACATGCATAAAGTGGTCCAGTGTCCTTGTGAGGGTCCTAACCTTGTCGTCGTGGATACCAGACACTTGTTCGAAGGTTTTTTCTCCCACCATGACCGCAGCGAGGTTGGCAGTGTAGCTGGACAGCACCAGTAAGCAGAAGATGGCCCATAGGTTCATGAGGAAGCGGCCTGTCCAGCATTTGGGGGTCTGTGGAGAAGAAATGCATGTATGGACTTTAATTAACACAGTCTGATTAGATTAAAGGTGCATTTATGCAGGGGGAAAAACAACTTGATATTAGTGACCTTTTAGTGACCCTGTGGCTGTTTGGGAAAACCTAGAGAAAACCTACCAGAAACCCTAAAATGAATTGATCCTGGAGCGTCATAGAGGCGACAGTGATGGAAAGTAAGGGCTCCATCTAACCACCGAGGGATTATTGGTCTACGCAATACTGCACACGGCACCTGCAGAAAGAGCCTGTTTGGTATTTTTCGTGAGTCATGAGGTCCCAGCGCTGCTGTGGCACTGCCAAGGCCAGAGGTAAGTAGCAAGTGGGCAGTGAAATACAGCTACAACTTGGGGAGGAGAGAGGGGGCGAGCGGACAGAGCACACAGAGGTGAGCGATGGAAAAAAATGCTGATAACGTCCCCCTGGGCCACTTTTCATCTGTCGCTGACATTAGCCTCCTCCACTTTTAAGTGAATTGAAACAAGCTGTTTTAGAGGAGAGTTTGGGCGGATCGCATAGTGTGAGTTGATGACTAATTTGTTATGTTCAAAATTGTCTCTGTAATCACAGTGTGTGGCCTATCCCATTCACTAAATTTGATTTAGCAGCATAAACTTTCTGTATTACTCGGTGATAAACTGTTGTCTGAAAACATTGCAAATGCAAGATAACCATGGATGGACATGAGATTTAAAGGGGCAGCCACTGCTCTTTCTGCCATATTGTGTGCACATCCGGTTTTGTTGATAAACAAATAATCTCTCTATACAGCCACAGAAAAAAGTTTGACAATGCACCTTGATTGCCCTAAATACACATTACTGTCATAAATTAACATTATTATAGGTAAGGTTGTCCTCTACATTTGACCCATTCTTATGCCACAGGGGCGAATCTTGTTTGGTCCATGTTCAGGAGTAGCTAGAGCACATGACCAATATGCATTGGTTAAAAGGGTTGAACACAACATTCACTGACATAAAGATAGATAATTCATACCTGTTGTTGTTTTTTTTTTGCTATAGAAAATATATTTAGGTGATCTATTACTTGCTTGAAATGCCCACAAACCCTATGTACCGCGAATGGTTCTGCCCACCTGGCAAGTTCAAAAACCCTTCTGTGGCCCTTCTTTATTCTTTATTAGGATCCCCATTAGCTCCCACAAAGTAGGAGTTGCTAGTCTTCCTGGGGTCCTCAAGCAATATAAAATTACATTCACAAAAACAGAAAAAATGCATACATACATACATTAAAATACATTTTGTAAAATTGACACTGATAGAAATTGTCTGATGCTGTAAAACTAACTCAATTTTTATGTGCTAAATGCCTTTTTATTATCCTCTTAAAATATACTTTTTTCTTAATTTCTCTGACATGAACAGGGAATGCATTCCATGCATTTACTCCTCTGTAAAGAACTCTTTTCATAAAGTCTGTTTTGGGCCTGGGAGCAACGAATGAACCAGATGTCACTTGGCGAGTCATGTAGTTGTGACAAAACCCACTGAATGCAAGCTTTTTTGACAACAATCTTGGTTCTCTGTCCACAATCTCTTTGTGCATGAACATCAGAAGACTTTGCCAGTTCCTGAGGTGGAGTATTAGCCCATTGTGCATATTCTTGATTATCTCCAGTCTACACCTATAACATTACAATAGTAGACTACTATTTAAATATTTGCCAGTGGTGGACAAAGCACTTCATTTTATTACTTGAGTAAAAGTACAGATACTTCCGATCCTAATTTTAGGTGCCCAGTCGTGTTTTTACTGAGGTGAACACACTGCACTACTGTATTTACACTGTTCAAATCAAAAGTAAATAATAACTTTACAGCTTCAAAAATATGGCTATATCATTTGGTTTATGGGAAAAAACACAAGGTCAACTTTATACCATTTACTTCGAAGCTTTTATTGAAATGTAAAAGTATAACATATTTTATTCATCTTTTAAGTAGAGTGGATTGAAAGTAATAAGCTATAACAAGTACTTTGCAACTGAACGCCTCCGCTAAGTATTTCTCTACAACCCGAAACTTCTACAACTCAATCAAATGTAAATAGCATGAAAGAAGCAACACTCTGACTGGGTACTTTATGTGTCTAAGTATCTAATATAGTATGTAGCTTGAAAAATTCTGAAAAGATAACACTCCAGGGCAATGATATCGAACTATAGTAAGAAATTAGCATCTTCTCAAAACTAAATGTCAGAAAGTGGTGCTCTGGAGTTATTTAAATATATCGGAGGCTCCCCTGGGTCCGCTCACATCCGCTTCTTCGTACTCAACTCCAAATCCTAATTTAACCCCCCAGTAAGTGTAATCAAGTGAATCCAAACACAGCCCATATGAAGCTCTAAATGCACATGTAACAAAGAGAGGCTGTGGAAACGTATCACAAATATCTTCTCCATGAAATTACCCGCCTCGGGGAGAGACTCCACCTGAGCACTTGCGATCATTTATTTATTCTCGCAATTAAAATCCACTTAACAGAAGAAAAGAGATGAGTTTCTAGTGTTTTAGAGGCTTGCCATTAATGAGGCATTAATTATACAAACAAGGTTGTAACCCGTTATTAGCAAAGTTTGCACTCTGATGCAGTATAATTACTTCATTGAGAAGAGTGAGAGAAACGCTCTACTTCAATAACATTATTAACAGGAGTTTCTTGGCAGGGCTCGGAGGATTATGGCTTTTGACTACCTCAGTCTTTGGAGCTTCCACTGGAGACGCCGCCAGCATTGAAAACAGTGCATTATTTAACCTTAAGTGTAATCTTCTCAACTTCAATTTGTACGTTTGGAAGTCTTCACAGCGTGCTACGACTTTGTTGGCGTGGTTGGCAGTGCGCAGGACTTATATTGGGCTAATTATTTCCATTTTTCAGTTGTCAAAGTTTAAAAGGGAGGATTACAAAAGCATGATGTTTATTCGTGTGATATACCTAAAGTCATACTATAAGTAACCTTACCCAGAATATATTAGGGCTACATGAGCAATAAATCAAATTAAGTTGAGTAATTCATGTTTTTAAAAAGTGACAATGTGGAAATCTGGTCGTTCAAACCACGTCCACGACATGCACCACACGGCCAATTTAGCAGCTTTCCAGACTCCAGACCACTCCATTACGACTGTTCACAGAAATTACAATTAAAATCATTCAATCACATAATAATATATAAAGCTTTTCAATCAGAGCTTCTTGTATTACCAGAGGCCCTTTAATCAGTTTAAAATAAAATGGATTTAAGTGGACATACCATGCATAAAAGTCTTAAAAACAGGCTTAAAAACTTTCATTAGCATGTCTGTGCATTGCTATTTTATGTTTTATGAATTGAAATAATGCCTCTGTGAAGATTACACGATGTTCTTAAATACTAGCGCCAGGGCTGATGAGGATTTGGCCTGGATCGCCCCCTACAGCCAAGAGTGGGAATCACATGGTAAAAATAAACTTTCGCTTGGATTTATCCATGTGGCTAGAAGCGCGACAGAGATGCTATGTCCAGGACAGTTTGGGGGTTTGAACAATGACGTAATTGTAGCAGGAAGTACAGCACGAAGGGCTGCAGAACCGTAGACCAACGCAAACAGGATCAATTCAAAACTGTGGAAAAAGAAGTGAAATATTACTCTAGGCATCAACATTTTAAATACTGCAAGTACCTAACCCCAAAGGCCGAGGGTTTTTTCTGCCTTGCATCTCCAGCGTTTCATGAAACTTGAGAAGACAGCTCAACTACGGCAGGTAGACAACATTTCCATATCATCCCATGCTTAGATAATACTGAATTGCATCAAAATAATATAAAAATCGCGAATCGAATCACAATTTCTGTCTCAATTAGTTGTTTTTTTGTCAAAATCGTGCAGCCCTCACTCCAGGTATGTTTTTGATGAGGGAATAACTTTAGCACATGGTTAAAAGCTTAAGAAAGTAGATTCTGCATGATAGGTCTCCTTTTAAATCATAATGAAAGCAGTCACGGTTGCAGCCCTAATAGTGATGTAACAATATGTAAACTGGAATGTAGAATTTTGAGAAGGCTAGAAAATAATAGTCTATGAATCTCACTGCGTGTATTAACAGATGGTTTAAAAAGCCATTTCACTGCAAGGAAAGACCGAGGGTATTGCTCTAGCCACAAGACAGTAAAATAATGAGTCGTTTTGATAGATTCAGAATCAATGTGGCAAAGGGTTAGTTGCCACTTTCTCAGTAGATGGAGCATTTAACCATGAACTGAGTGATTCCAAATTCAAGCACAATATCGTTCTAATATAAACACAATATCTTCTGGCAATAACTGCCTCACTCAGTCTCAGATGTCAGAATACCTCACACTTGATTGAATAGCAAACTGTATTGTTTTCCTAATGTGCATTTACTGCGGCGAGAAAGTGTGACCAATGAATGACTGCGCTCAACCTGATGGGCAACGCAACACGTAATAACAATTACTCACGTTATTGATCCTTGTGTTTATAAATAGAGCATCAGCAATAATTCCATCTTTACCCCGGCTAATAGCACCGGCCTTGTACTCTGCGTCTAAGTGCAGATCGATATGTGAAGTTATGTACGATGGGATTTAAAAGAGCATAAAGAGGAGTTTCCGTTACTAAGAACTAGAAATACTATAGGTCTGTTTTCTACCCAAAGACAAAAGACACAACCGAATATGCTCACCATGTTTATTTTTTCTCTCTGTGCTGTGGTGACACAGTTTACCCTTCTATCTTTTTCCACTTTTGATCAGCTCTCTGGTTTACTGGTTTAGATTTCGTGCATGTGTGCGTGTTCTTCGTCACACTTTTGACAGGTCTTAAACCAAGGTAGTCATTCAAAGTACCTAGCTGGAAGATTGACTAAATGTGCATGTTTTGGGTTGATGAGATGGGGAACGAAAACCACAGCAAACATAATAGTAATTCCACGAACGAAACACCACCTTCTCACTGTGAGGCAAGAAGGCTAACCACTCAGCTGCCACATACATCTACAATAAAACAAGAATAATAAAAACAAAACTATAGAAAAGGAAACCTCTATCTTCTCCGCTTAATCACCTTTGTTAATAATGTCCATATTCTCTGGCTTTTAAGTCCGTGTGAGTTGTGTGGTCCTTTGTGTCTTTTATTTATTTTATTGCTTTTCATCCATTTAATTTTATTGTTCTTGTCTGTTTTATGTCTAATTAGTGTTTTATGCATGCATTTATGATCTCTTTTGTTTGGTTTTACTGCTTTTTGACATTTTATCGAGGACTGGTGGAGCTAATCAGAAAAAATAACACATTTTTTGCTGTTATAAGTGGATTGGATTGAATCATAATAATAATTAGGGCCAAAATACAATTGACTCATAACGTGCATAACGTTTTAAAGCTAGTGCTAGCCAAACGGACGCCACCTTGATTTCTTGTGCCTGTATTAGCATGGCATTAGCATAGAATTAGCAAAGCCAATTTACTCTCGTAGTTGTAGATGTAACTCATACAATTTGAGGCTCCAGGTACTCCTGGAAAATAATTACAGGATAGTTGACTCACTTTCTATCAACTGCTCCAGTAAGCAAAATGTCTTTTTATGATTTCATCTGAACAGACCAGTGTGGATTTTGTCCATACTCACTTCCTGCAGTCTTCCTCAGAGTTGGTCTACCAAGCAAAAGGTAAAAGAGGTTCAAACTGTATGTATTGAGTTATATCCACAACTATAAGGGTAGTAGGCTATGCTAATGCTATGCTAATACCAGAACCAATTTGCTCTATTTACATATAAACTTTTACCTTTAAACAAATAAATTATTAAATCTTCATAATAAGGTCTTTCATTGTACTGATTCAACTTGTATGTATCCAAATCTCTACTTCAGTAGTTCCTAAAAAAAAACTCCTCAAAAGAATCCAAGTCTTGTTCAGAGGGACATTTCAATATCTAATTCCTCGCCGGAGTTGTTGGGCAAATTTAAAATTTTTACAAAGTTTTTTCCCAAACTACGTTGACTAAACAAGATACACAAAATCCCCTCTGGAAAAAGTCTCTGTAAATAATGTCAACAAAATGAAATCATACATTTAAACCTGGTTCTCTTTACTCATAAAAAATCATCTGCAATTTTGGCCAGTGTTACACATTAAATGGCTATATATATGGCTATTATATATATATATATATATATATATATATATATATATATATATATATATAAAACATTAAATGACGAAAAACTTGGAATGCATTTTTTTTTCGTCAATAAAATACAGCAAAAGTTCCAACTTGATATCTCTAAATTTGATATATATATTTTTTGCCTTTTCACCTGCAGTGTCTTGAGGTCCCTAAAATGCTGCATAGTCTGCTTATAGTCCGGGTCTGCCCTAATAATCATGATGAGTTACCAATCCAACCAAAACTTTAAGGTACTTAAAACCTTACCTTGCAGCTTCTACCCGGGTTCATCACATCCTGAATAATGACTCCCTAAGGCCGAGAGTTTGCCCAAAGTTTGCCCCGGCGCAGCTCCTTGACAGAGCTGTTTAATAAAGACCGCGGCTACAAAGGTGACTCCGGCGAATGAAGTCTTTAGGAGTCGGAACAGTGTCACAAAATAAACACGGCTGGAACTCGCCAACCCGTGGCCCGGCGAGGAGCGACAGCGCACTTCACCAGGTCACCGGCGCCGCTAATACCCACAACCTGGTAATTGACACGCTGCCCGCACTGTTAGATCAAATATACGACCTTTTCATTACACCGAGGTCTGCCTAATCACTTGGCCTGTGCCTGCCCCGAGCCATCCCGCCAATTTAGCTTGTGTGCGCGAGGGAGCGCGGCAGCCAGACTTGAGGTGATGACTGGCTTGAAGGAGAAAAGGATAGGAATATATTGCGACTGATGTTTCAATATTCGTCATGAGAAGTTGTTTAGGAGTGTAAGCGCATGACAGCTTTCATTATTGTAGTGCTTAGCGGTGCAGCTCCACTCAACTGGGGCTGTTCTTTTTTTAAAAGTCGCTGACGCCGCAGGAGCCCGGTTAATTTCAAAAGGTACTTATGTGAAATCTATCCTATCATTACCAAGGTATATTATTCATTTAGGGCACTTATGATGTATATTCAATACAAGCTGCAGACTGGCATAGTACAAAGGAGAAAAAAGATTACATTTTCTCACGAAAGCCACCAATTCAAAGTAGAAAACCCAATGTAAAGGTGTAGTTGCAGTCAACTTGCACTGTTTACTGTAGAGGTAAGGGCCAATGTATTAGGCATAGTACTAACAATAACATTATCGCAGGATTCATAATTAAACTGTATTGTACTGTATTAGCATTAGCCTTGTAGTATGGTGCAGGATGGTAATTAAAAGCAGTGTAAAATATATGTCCCTATGACCTGAATTAAAGACGTTCTTTGGCTAATAGTAGTAGAAGTACATCGTTGGCCAAGATTCATCTGTACTCTGTAGTTGAAGTGTCGATCTTACTCCAAAGATCTTCCTCAGCGAATAAAATCTTAAACACGTTCGTGGGTCTCTTAAGAGCAAAGCAGAAGGAGGAGTTAACCTCTAAGTCCCTCCTCTCTTGGTACGAAAGGTTGGAAAACATCTCAGCCTATTCATACTTACTAGGACTCATTACCGCTGCATTTTCTCACCCTGGGTTAAGTTCTAAGGTTGTTGACACTTCCCTATGGCCCTGCTCCGCCCAGTTGTCCAGGCTCATTAGCATGTCATGTTAATGAGTGTTAAAGTCTTTATTCGCTGAGGAAGATCTTTGGAGTAATCTTTGGAGCAACTACAGAGTACAGATGAAGACTGAAGAATCTTGGCCTACGATGGACAACTCCTGTACGACTGAGAACCTACACATAAAGTAGTTGCAGTAGTTGCAGTGACAATGTAGTACCAATGGTCTAGCCCAGACCACCACGGCCAAATGTATTTAGTGATAGTATCAACAACTATAATAAAAGTGCTGAAACAAACATCATGAGATAGTAGTAGTGACAGTAGTAGCAGTGATAATGGAAGTAGTTTTTGTAGTAATATGTTGAAGTAGTGACAACAGTGGGATCAGTTAAGAATAAAATCTTGAGGGGTGGCACAAGGACCGGGAGGGGGGCTTATCAAATAACTGACACATTTACTTAGTGGCACAGATGGTAGAGCGGGTCGTCTCATCGTCTATGTAAGTGAGTATCAGTGGTAAAAAAAAAAGATTACATAAAAGGCCCTATACCTGATTTGACATTTTAGCACAGGTCATGTTTGTAAATGAGAATTAGTCCTGAAACATTTTACCTGGTTAAATAAAGGTGTGTTATTTTTAAATTTGTCCAAACACATTTCTACATTCTAACACATTTCTGCCATCCAAATTAAATTCTTCACAAGGATGAGATTAAAGACATGTTTCACAACTTTCAGAGAGCAATACTGTCATGGTAACCAGTTCACGGTCTTATACAAAGCATTTTTTTTTTATCATAAATGTCTAACAAGATACTGCTGGGAAAGAAAAAGAAAAATCAACTACGAGGTAAAAATGTATATGTCCTCAAAGGCAAGGGGAATGATTATATGTATTTTCCAGGACAAAAAAATTATTACTTTGAAGAAATTACTGTCCATCTCCTCCAGTCTCACAGTTCTGTCAGTTGCATCATCCGGCGTCTTCCAAAATGTCCTCCGTCACCTGCTCTCCCTTCTCTCACCCCCATCTGCCCATGCTCCCCTCATCTCTTGCCACTTTTCTCTTCGTACATTACCCTTTCACCCCATCTGGCCATCTCCCCGTCATCCGCCCCCCCTCCCTCCCCTCTCTCGGCCCGGTTTCGCAGATGCACCCACGCTCACCTTTCTGCCCTCTCCCATTGGTCGGCCTGTCTTTCATCGCTTGTTTTCGTCTTTCGCGTCTGAACCCGCGCTCACCTGGGGCCCCCTCAGCGCCCGCATCCATCCACATCCAGCCTGCCATAAGTCGCTCAGTCTCTGCCGGGACACTTAGCCTTTGCCCGTCCCTCGCTGTATGCGCGTGATCCTCCGTGAGCCTGTCTAATTCATCACTGACAAACTCCTTAACCTCGCTCGCATCCGTCTTCTCCGCCCCGGACCATCTCTATCATCGCCAAGGAAGCGTTAAGTGACTTTTGCGATTCTTTCTCAAATTTGGATACGGGGAAAGAAGTAGAGCAGCACCGTTTTGGAGATGAAACTGCACATTTTCAGACTTGTCATGGGAGTGGATTTGCAGTTGAAGGGGAGACACTGCACAGCAATTTTTAGATCAACTTATCTCTTACATACGTACAGTATACACACTGCCTGGCCAAAAAACATCCATCCAGTGTGGTATTAATTTTTCACTAGGATCTTGTATTGATGATGAAGAGTGTGAACACTGAGCAAAGCCTTCTCCAGCACATCCCAACTATACTGTTAAGATATGGATTCTGTGGTGGACAATCCATGTGTGAAAATGACACATTCACACTCTTTCACCATATGAGCCTGATCCTGGGATTGTCATCTTGGAATATGCCTGTGCCATCAGAGAAGAAGAAATCCATTGATTCCACTGATCTCATTCTTTGGGCATATAGTTATTTTTGGCCAGGCAGTGTACATTTCACCTGAAAACAAATAAATTGCCTAATCTTTACAATAATGTGTGTAATTTAACATTTCTACACAGAATGATAACAGAAATTGCAAATTCAAGAGCCATTTTCCTCATATTGTTGTTACACAATTAGTAGTATCCACTCCAAACTTTCCTACTTAACCTTTTGAAGGTTTGCTCAGAGTGTTTTTTTTTTTTCAATATCTAATTACTTCCTGATTTAATGAGTTTTGAACTCCAGAAACAAGGCAAAATTTTAAGTTTCACTGATTTTTTTCACTAAAAACTGGTTTATTCAAAAACTGAACAAGATCAAAAATCTTTCCCTCTGCTATATCTTAGTAAATAGTATGTCAACAAAATAAAACCATACTTTTACATCTGGCTGTAAACATTCACATTTTGTATTCTTGCTGCATATGGAAACTTTAAATGACAAACTTGTAATACATCTACAGCAAAAGTTCCAAATTGAGATATCCTCCCAATTCACCTGCAGTGTCTTTTTAAATTATTTATCGGGCAACTTGCATGTACAAGTACAACTCAAAGTGCTTCAGGGAGGAACACAGCAGAGGGGGAGGTACAAACGAGATAAACATTTCGAGTGACAATTACGCACTAGAGTTTGTGGAGTTTGGAGTTTGCTCTTGTCGTGGCACTTAAGAATTAGACTGTACCTACGTAATTGCGATCTGCTAATTGCAACCATTTAAACTGCAATTTCAATTATATGTGGAGCCCAACTGCTACTGAGAAGCCAAGAAATATTAACAAAGGGTGGTGGCATTGTGTATAAACAATTGCTGTGGTAGTAGAAGACTTACTGTATGTTATATGGTGACAGTCTGCTATTTGCTTCTGAACTATTTTTCCATTTTATGTGTAGTAGTCATGACTTTCCTCTGCCCCACTCACCATAACAGCAGAACTACCCGTCACCTCAGCCCTTCTATATCGTCCTCTTCATCACTTGACTTGTGTTGTTATGGCAGATACACAATATAAAGGAAAACCACGATTTTGGTTGGGCCTCCTGACTATTCCATGAAACACATGTGTACATAGGACAAAGACTCAGTCCCGTCCTTGTAGGTCCAATTATCGCTGTCCCGTATGAGGAGGAGTGCGGGACGTGGTGTTGAAGGGGACTCTCTGAGACCACTTTGGGTGATTGTACGCTCAAACACCTGTCTGTATGAGTCTGGCACCTCCTCTATTGGAAGAACAGGTGAGACCTGTGTGTTATTTTTACCCACAGCGGGAGGTATTCCCAGTCCTACGATGACATCAAGAGTTTCATAAGCTATTGCTATTGCAGCTTCATTTTATTTGTTGGATCACAATTACAAAATCAGACGGCGGCTTCCAGTGTTGGGCAAGTTACTTAAAAATTGTAATATACAGTATTCTATATTACTGGTTACAGCTTTGTATTACATATCACTGTCTCAAAAATGTATCTGAGTTACACTACTTTGAGTTACTTTTGAGTTACTTTTAGTAAAATATAAACTGAAAAAAGGGAGAATAATGCCACCGAGCTAAAGTGTAATCAAAAATTTCCTTTTTCCTCAGTCGTCTCCATTCTCTCCTGTTGTGTTTAGACGAAATTAGCTTCACAAGTCACTTCTACACCAGTATCCAACTTGATTTGGTGCTGCATCTTATTTGGGGGAGTTGCACTTGTAACTTGAGTTACTTCAATTTTAATAACTAATACTGCATTTTGTTTAAGGGGCGACAGTGGGACAGATGACAGATTGCCAGATTGCCAAACCCCGCAGGCCCATGTGTGGAGTTTGCATGTTTCGCCTTGTCTCTGGGTGGGTTTCCTCCGGGTGTTTATGTTTCCCCTTTCAACCCAAAACATGCAAGATAGGTTAATCCTCCGCCCAGGTGATTGTGACCATTAGCTTAGCTCCACATCTGGAGATGGGAGTGCTGCACTGCGGTTGCCCACTGCTCCAGCAGCAGCATTGAATTGTGGGTCAAATGCAGAGGACAAATTTCCCTATGGGAACAATAAAGTTCACCAACCAACCTCACACTGCTTAATAAGTATTTTTTTTGTTTTAAATTACATTGTTGAGCGGGATGTCCAAAAACCAAGAGGTTGGCCGTTCAAATCCTGGCTCCACAGGTTCTTTGTGTCTTTGTGTCCTTGGGCAACATTCTTCACCACTGGCCCATCCGTCCATGGGGGTGGATCCTTCCCCAAAATGGTTCCCCTCAAGGTTTCCTAATTTTCTCCCATGTGGTTTTAAGGGTTGTTCCTCGCTGTGGAGGAGGGTCTATGGATGTGGGATACTCTAAGCTTGTTATGTCCGATTTACTTATTTACGGGACATTACATCTGGTTGTGACATTTCATTTGTGTGTGACTTATTTTGATCATTCTTGATGTCTGATGTTGATTTGTTTTTGTCCATACCGACCTTTGAGATGACTCCTGTTGTGATATTGGGCCTTACAAAAATAAATTGATTGATTGATTGACTTTACCCACTGCCTGTGTGATTGTGTGAGTGAGTGGTTTCAGCTCCATTGACCACCACGGTCAATGGAGCTGATGGTGCAGACTGGCCTTACTTCCGTCAGTCCACCCTAACTGTGGTTACAATAGCAGCTTACCAACACAAGTGTGGAGCATCTTTTAATCTAATTAAGACATTTGAAACATTGCACTTATTTTTGTTGAAAACAACAACATTTTCCCCTCTTATCATGTTCAAAACTTGTTTTAGCTGTTCTGAAAACTACACACATGTTCTGAAATGCATATTAGTTTATCAATTAATATTTCTCTGAACAGTTCACTGTCTGTGTGCACGGTGAACTGAATTCATGACCATAAAATGAAAGTTTAATCATGAGAGCAAAAGACTTGTTTTTCTAAACAGAGAGACTTGTTTCTCTCGTCAGACACCCTCTTTGGTGTTGTCACTTAAGCAAGAATATTTGTAATGATATAGAAGGAGCTTTACTTATGCATATGTGATAGGACTATATTTGTTCATTATGCTACTACACCTAATCAGGACATACTGCAAAATATACATATCGGTAAGTTAAAATGACTTCAAGACTAAGATTAAGAGTACAGTCGTAGCCACAATTATCAGCCCCCCTTATAAAATTAGACATTACTCTTGATTTCTCCATGAAAATGACCATAAACAATAAGTGTTTGCTATTCTAGAAACTCTATACACTTTAAAGACAATGTCCAATAAGTT
>OMNZ01110091.1:0-38125 GCA_900303255.1 Lesueurigobius sanzi
ATCATTATCGATCAGTCACTTTCTTTTGCACCACATGTCCGTGATTTGGTCAGGAAGCTGAAGTTAAAGTTAGGCTTTTTCTTCAGAATTAAATCTTGCCTGTCATTCCAAGCAAAAAAGCAGCTGGTAAATGCTACGTTTTTGTCTGTCCTGGACTATGGCGACATACTGTATATGAACTCGACCTCACAGTGTCTTCTTGCTCTGGACACGGTGTTTCATGGTGCCCTGCGATTCATCACCAACCTGAAGTCTCTCACTCATCACTGCCTGCTTTATGCTCGGGTTGGTTGGTTTTCTCTCTCTTTGCGCCGTTGGATCCATTGGAACATTTTTGTCTACAAGGCCGTGTTGGGACTTCTTCCTTCATATTTGTGCACTTATTTGCGTCAGAAGTCTGCAGGTACATATTCTTTGCGCTCGCAGGACCTGCTCTTAATGTCTGTGCCTCTGGTCCGCACTGAACTGGGCAAAAGGGCCTTTAGCTTTGCTGCACCACCTGCATGGAACCAGCTTCAGGATGAACTGCAGATTAAAGAACTGGTGTCTTGTGTTCATCTTAAAAGTATTCTAAAGGACATTGCGAAACTGAAGTCGGGTTGTCAGTGTTTTAGCTGAAAATGATAATGCCATAATGTACTGTATGTGTATGTACTGTATGTGTATGTGACTTTGTGTACTGCTGTGTTGCTGCCTCTTAGCCAGGACACTCTTGTAAAAGAGATTTTTAATCTCAATGAGATGTTTTTTAATCCTGGTTAAATAAAGGTTTGAATGAATGAAAAATCAAATGGATTAAAAGCTAGAATAAATTCCTGAAAATTGCTCAAAGTCTAATCCTGGAAATATTTCAGTGATTTCCGAATGCCCCCTTCTTCATATTTCAACACATTCTTTATTATTTATTATGAGAGAGCTGCTGTTGGCTGTAAATATACCAAGAGTAAAGCTCCATGTAAAGTTGTTATGCTTACAGTCTGTGTCGAGGCGTGGAGGTGGAGCACCCTGCTACATTTCCCACCTCAGCAGGGGCCGGTGCTGATTATGTCTCTGATTGACATATGCTTGGATTCCCATCTATTGGCCTACTTGTGCACTGATTGAGGACTTGACTTCTCATCTCCAGACAACTTTATCAAGACAGTAATGGTCAGACAATCAGACTGACAGAGAGACAAAGGAATAAAAGGGAAGCCATAGAGACAGTGGCACAGAAAAGGATGGGCCAAGCATGAATGATCTTGATTGTAATGGCTCTAAGTGCTGTTTAGCCCAAAATCCCACAGCTCAAAATCCATCTATCCCAGCTCTGTACTTAAAGCCACACTGCGTAACAATTCACCAAATAAACTGAATAAAATAAAAGCTTTAATTTCATTAGGGTGTTTTTATTGATGAAAAATACCCACAAAAACACACCTCTACAGTGAATGTGCTTAGATCTCCACCTCTCCTGAGGCTCTGAACTTTGCTCAGACCAGGACATCAACAGCCTGTCTCCGTGGGGATGCCATTTTTTGCTTTGACTATAGGTCAGGGATCCCTATTCCTATTTTTTAATCATGTTCCAATTCATTTCCAGGATTTTCCATGATATTTGAAAGTGAAACACACATACACATAGTGATTGCATATGTGTGTCTGTCCACCCTCCCCGCTCACCAGTACACCCCTGCTTACATGATCTAATAATAATATTATGTTCAAAATAAATCAATGTCCTACAAATAGTATTTTTTTTTAGTATTTGTTTCCCTTGTTCGTTCTCACCAAGAAGCATGACACACAGCCACCTCTGAGCTCACAACCTGTGAGAAACTCGTCCTCCCCCCGCTTGATTGGCCTGGAAGGCAAAGCTACATGTTAGCTGCTGCTGCGACAACGAGGCCGAAGAGGACTCGTTCACATGAAATGTATCAAATCAAAAATGTGATGATTGTGACGAAATATCGTATTGTGACTTAAGCGAATTGTGGCATCCGAAGCTAACACCTAGAGCTTCATGTACCTGAGGGGATTTGGGCTTAGACATGTGAGCATATGTTTTGTAGGGAACATGGTAAAACAGGGGGTCCAGCAGTCTTCCTCCGGTGAAATTTTTGAAATAAAAAGACCAATTCCAATTTATTTCAATCATGTACTGGCACTGCATGCTCCTGTATTTTATTTATTTATTTATTTAATAGATGTTTAAATTAGAGGAGAGAACTTAGAAGAGCCCATAGTATGCACATTACCTAAGTATAGTCTAATAATTATAATTACAATACTGGTATATGATATTGTTTTTTCTTTCTATTATTTCAAGTCAATCATGTGCAAAAAAGAAAATACATTCAGGCTGTTTTGTAAAAAAAAAAAAAAAAAAAGATATCCTTTAAAGTGAGCTGTCTTTAGTTTGGTCTCATGAGCAAGTATCACCTACATTTACTTATATTTACTTATACCAGCAATGTAGATGAAGGAGAAATACTTTCCAGGACATTTGACTTTTTTCCATGTGTTTTCCATGATTAAATAGTAGTCAATCATTTTCTAGGTTTTCAAGGTTTTCCAGGAAGCGTGAACCCTGCAGGTCACCAAACAACTTTATTTTAAAAACCTAAAAATATAATTTTCTGTGTCTAGCTGAGCATCAGAAGCACTTGTTTTGACATTAGCCGCTGTTTATAGTCGCCTTCTAGTATGTCGCTTGTTGAATGCAGTGCATGTGGACGAGTGGGGCCTATTATTATTTTACAATAACGCAACATTGAAAAAGACAAAAAATAAGGCCCAACTTCGGGTTAAATGTTTAAATTGGCTTGTTCAAGTTCAAGTAACTTTGGCTTATACCAGTAATTAACTTCATATAACCATCTTCTAAATATTAAAGACATTATAAGTATTACTGGTGTAAGTTGACATTCTAATTTACATATTTAACCCAAAGTTGGACCATTTTTAACCCATCCATCCATTTTCTTCCGCTTTATCTGGAGTTGGGTCGCGGAGCAGAGACACCCAGACTTCCCGATCCACGCACACCTCCTCCGGCTCTTCCTGGGGGTTCCCAAGGCGTTCCCAGGCCAGCCTAAAGACATTGTGTTTCCAGGGTGTCCTAGGTCTTCCTTGGGACCTCCTCCCAGTGGGATGAGCCCGGAACACCTCTCGAGGGAGGCGACCAGGAGGCATCCGAAACAGATACCAGAGCCACCTCAGCTGGCTCCTTTCCACATGAAGGAGCTGCAGCTCTACTCCGAGCTCCTCCCAGGTGACTGAACTCCTCACCCTATCTCTAAGGGTGTGCCGAGCCACCCTGCAGGGAAACTCATTTCGGCCGCTTGTATCCACGATCTTGTCCTGTCGCTCATGACCCAATTCTCATGACCCTAGGTGAGAGTAGGAACGTAGATTGACTGGTAAGAGTTTAGTCTTTCGACTCAGCTCCTTCTTCACCACAACAGTCCAATACAACGACCGCATCACTGCAGACGCTGCACCAATCCGTCTGTTAACGCAACTAATCCTTTTACATACAACTTTAGGTAGAATACATAACCCAACTAAGTGAAAAACAACCCAACGATGGATCAGCCCCTTCATTGACCCAGTGTTGGATTATGAGTTGGGTTACTAAACTGACAAATAGCTCCACAAACTTTCCCATTAAACACTGATAATTGTGCAAAACTGCCCGATTTGCACTCTTCACTCCCACAACAGCAGAGCTACGTTGAGCGCCTATTATTTCCCAGGCCCATATTCAAATGTATTTAAATGAGAGATGTTTAGATCCGCTCTTCACTGGAGAGAAAAACATTACAGCGTCGAAAAACCGTGCAAAGAGAGGACCGGTGTGTTGTCCAACTTGTATTTGTAGCAATGAGCACGGCGCGCGCTCTCACCCACGGCTCCCTCCCCGTAACTTTTAAACCTGCCGTTAAAAGCGCTGACTGCACGTTATTATGCCCCCCCGCCTCCTTGATCTCGCGGCGCACTGTGAATTTTTGAGCAGCGCCTAAAATGCTCTCATTTTAACCGATCGCTCCAATCATATGCAAATGTGGCAGGCAGGTGGGGGCATATCTTTCAGCGGTAATTGGCGGTTTTCTAATGGAGACTTTGGGTGTCAGTTGGAAATATGTTTTAAGGCTTAATGAGTTTTGACGGGTCAGATCAGAAAGCACCCGTCGTGCCGCTGTGCGTGTGTGCGCGGACGGCGCAGCGCGTGTCTCCCCCTCCGACGCCGGAACCTGATGCATTTTTAAACAGTGCCAATTACCCCACATAGAGAGTTTTACAGAAACATTTTTATTGTGTAATACCCGCCACGTATAGAGACATCAGCGCTCATTAAGCTCACAGCCGTGGCCAGGTGATAGCCGAGGTATTGCAGGACAGAAGGGGAGAGCAGGTGAGGCGCTAAAGCTAAACGCTACTGATCTTGGAAGGTCAAACGCTCTTTCAAATCATAATCATGCATTTACAGCAGTGCGTGAAAAGTCCTGTGTTATTAGGGCTGAACGATATGAGCAGAAAAGGAAATCTACATTAATTTGAACTCTCCACTTTATTAAACTACTTCAAGACAGTAAGTTCCATTTTATTTAAACAAAATATGTAAGCTTTGTATTAGCAAAATGTATCAAAACAAGACAAAAATATCTAAATCACATCTAGGCTAAAGTATAACTTAAATTAAGCTTAACCGAGAGAAAAACTTTATGTGTACGTATTTTGAGGATCTGCAATGAGTATAGCACATGTTTCAATCTACAAACTATAAAAAAAATGCGGCAGATGAAAATATAGCTTATACATGATGCATATTTGACCACAAACCATTGACTGGGTTTACTCCTCCCTCTGGTCAGAATGCAGCCACACCACAAATGTGCCATTATTATGCATGTGTCGCTATTCCAGCAATTTACAAAGTAACTTATCACTTTGCCTCGCAATAAAAGTGCAGCAGAGGCAACAGATTGCCCTGACACTGCGAGTGGTTTTAGATTTATTGTGCATAATAAACACATGAGCAGCTTTTGAATGAAATCATCCCATGCATCTACATCTAGTTTGACTTTATCTGTACCGGCTGCATGTATAATATGTGTGGTGAGGAGAGGGCCGCTACAGCAGCTCTCTGAAAGGTCATAAATCACAGGAAATATAAATCAGTGTTTGTTTGGACGTGCACGAAGGGGCAGAAGAGTTAAACTGCTGTCCAGTTTATAAAAGTGTGCATTAATAAGAAATGCCCTTCTCGAGGGCCGTAAATACACAAACATCAAACTTGGCTGAGCGATAGGAGTCTTTCTTAAGTTCAAAGCAAAGTGATGAGCCAAACAATGATATGCAATTCAGTGTTTTTCAATGCCCCCACTTGTCTGCCGAGACACTGGAGTGTTGGCAATCCTAATTTCAATATTTATTCCTTTTGTTTATTTATTTTTGGATGTCTTCTTTCGTCTATGTCAAGTAATGTTTGTCACACCAATTTATTCAGCAGCTTATGGGGGCCTCCATAGTCTCCCACATTAATGAGAAACACAGCAATTACAAGTACTGCACCTGACTGATACAAAGTTGAAACTGCTTCTACAGACATGCAGCAGTAAAACTGTAGTCACCCTGAACAGAGCCAGAGACTTCTACCAAAGCAATTACACCTTGCATGGTCATCTCTTTTCTTCCACTGAAACTTAGAAAATGTATTTCGTCATCCATTGCTAAACAAGCTCCACGTCAGTTTCTGCCATGTGAAAAAGTAGGACAGCGTAATCCTTTTGCACAAACCCAGTCTGGGAGATCTGAAGAGTACGTGATTAATTCTTGGGTATTAATCATGTAATTCTTTCATATAAAACAAAGCTTAAGCCTTATTTGCTAAGATATTTGACCTTGGCATAGAGTTAAGACATTACGGCTTGGATTTAAAATGCATCTAAAGATTAAAAATGATGGTTGACTATTACTGAGGATTATGAAGCCAAGGAAAATTGCTTTTTCATATTGAAACAAAACTGATTTTCCAGGGGAGCGGCCGGGTCAGGTGGGATGGGAGGTGATAACGCTGTCGCTGCTGATGGATAGGAAGCCGCGTTAGGTTTCTTGATAATTTGCACCATGCACTCATCCCCTTTACCCACGCATAGAAATTAAAGAAATACCCTTGTAAGAGAAACACAATTTGTTCTAAATTTATGCCTGAACGCTGGAGGCTACGCGGCACCTCAGACACACCGACGTTATTTGATCTCCACTGGTTGAGGGGAAAAAATCCTTTATGACTATCAAATGTGTGTCTCTCTTTCCCCGTGAAGCGTGTTTACCAATGCTGCCGTGTGTTTATCTGTGCATGAGAATGACTCCTGAGACGCCTTTGCCCCAACAACAACACATATTTCTTTCATTTCATGGTCTTTACAGAGAGTGGGAAAAAAAAGTCCAAAGTAGGAGTACAAGGTCGTTTTCAAAGGCACGGCGTTCATAATTCATGCCAAAGTTTGATGCAGGTCTGCAACTCCAACCAGAGGCCTCCTTAAATGTTTTATTTAGATTCTGTGGTCAAACGCTGGATTTCCAGGGGCACCCTCCGCTCTGTACTCACATTAGGAATAATAATTAAATAGCACATCAATACATGCCGCGCTACTTTACTTGGTACAAAGTTCAACAAAAAATACAAATGATTTATTCCACAATATGACAGAGTAAGGGCTATAATGTAGAAGCTTAAAAGTCTTGACAAACATGGAACTTTTGCTTTAGTTTGTTAGTAAAAAAAACAGGTAAATCTCAGAAGGAAACTGCAGTGATGTTGCAATATATCATGCTTGCAATATGGATATTGCGTCACCTAATATTCCAATAATGATATATTATGCAGCCCTAACAAAAAATCTATGTGTAAATCCATGTTATTCTGTCTCTTGATCTTTCTCCTAAAAATAAATGAAACAGTTTTGCATTGTAATATCAATATTTGAAACTTGGCCTAAACATTTAGATGATGGGTTTGGAATTAATATTTTAATCCCTTTCTAGATTATTATTGCAGCCTTTACTTTCTTTCAGTCAGAGCTAAACCTATAAAGAGCCAGATTAAAAGATAAGACTTGTCTGCTGATGTGCGTCTACATAAATATATTATGAAATGTGGGGAAAATGAGGACAGGTTTGAATCAAGTGATTAATCCGTTTCTGTAGATTGTGACATCGTTGTACCAGGAGAAAAGTCGTTGTTGTTTTACAGAGGTATGGGAGTTGTCAGGTCTTGCGGCTGGATTTGAAGGACAGTCGTTTGAGGGGTTAAAGCGGCGCGGTCCGAGGCAGCTGCGCCCATGGGACGCACGTCACGCTCTGGTGCTGACCTTGGGGCTGTGGCAGAAGGCCTAAGGTGTGTTATGCAAAGGCTCCAAAAGAAGGCAGCGTTTGAAGTCGACACTGTGTATGTTTGTAAGTCTGTTTAAGAGAAGGGGGAGCAGCATGCATTTTTCAAAAGCAGCCAAGGATACCCATAGGCCTGAAGTCTGCGCGGCGCTTTGATATGGGCGTCTCAGAGTGTTTATAATTACAAACAAACCCCATCATGATTAAAACATAGCTACAGACCGGAGCTGGCCGGGGAGAGCGGCTCTGGCCCATGAGGCAGAAGCAACAGGCCTCGGTGAGCTTCAGGAGAGATGACAGGGACACGTCACACCTGCTGAGCGGCCCGCATGCACACTAGATCCATATCGACAGCGTTAATTGTTGCGACTGGTGCTTCGTGAACAGCTGCATGTCCCTCTGTCCCTCGGTTTTCTGGACATTCACCCACCCAAGCATCAGGAAACACAATGTCTTGAAGCTTCTATGTCTGCGGAGGTTCCCTCAGGGTGCTCCCGTTTAACCTGCCGCTAAAGACATACGGCAATAGGGTTCCCTCTGGAGCAAAAGGACAATAACAATCCCTGCAATGTCACTTTATCAATTAACCACCTGCATGTCAACATTTATTTATAATGTAGTCATCTGCACTGCCAACTCCATTTTCACATACAGTAAATCATCCTGTTCAATTTCTGATTTGTTGGATGTTTTTCTCTTGCTACCCAGAGTTTATTTTATTTAATTCAGTCCCATAATAGATGCTTATATAGTTTACTGAGAGATGCTGAGAGACATTTATTGTATTATTATTATTACCTATTACAACCTTTAATGGCACATTTCCTGACTTTTTGCTCCCCGGTGGATCTTAAGAGTAGGGCTGGGTACCATTAAACGATACCAGTACGGTATCGAAAAAATAATGAAGGTACTCCCGGTTTCGAAAAATAAATTGGTACCGAAAACAGGTACGGAAAAAATATTTTTCTTCAGAAAGCAAATTTTGGTGGGTCTTGGAACCGCACTCAAGAAAGAGACTTAAGTGTTTCAGCTCAAATAAATGATAAAAACACTAAACGAAACAGTACTTTATTGACTAAATTCCCATTATTGTTCTGTTTTATGGTTCTACACAACATTTAAACTTAATTTTAACTTATCCAGATGTGTAGATGACAAATAATTTAGTGCATAGAAATCGAAAAAAGTAAGCCCTACTTAAGAGCTGTTGTAACAGGTACATTTCTCCACTGTGAGATCTACAAAGTCTTACCTTATCTTATCTCTCTTCCTGGCTAAACAACAACAACTCTCATGAACTTTTTTGCATCCTCATTCAACACACCAGCATCTTTATTGGTCCCTGTTCTTCATCTGACATTTGGTGATGATCAGATCCTAGAGCGCAACTTGTTACACACTGACGGCCAAGGGAGCGACGCTGCTTGGACCTTTTGGGACGGACGGACAGACAGACAGACGGCAGACAGGTGGAGAGAGCAGAGAGAGCGGAATTGGGCCCCGACTTCAAAGTGTGAGGACGCCTCTGATTGCTATAGCCACGAGGAGTGCTTTTGGAGAGCGGGAAACCTCAGGGGTCGGCCCATCATCATATGCCCCACTTGCCTCTGCTGTGATTTGATGATTTTTGTCCGGAAGCCCTGTTTGCTTTTTTTCTCTTCTTCTTCTTCTTTAACTCTTATTTTTTAGGTGAGAGGCGAGGGAGGAGGACGGAGGGCGCAGGAGGGATGGGCGGGGACAAGTGTCCGGGGCTACTGTCAAACGCTTTAGAGTGTTGCCATGGAAACAGTAATGAAGGGTCTCAGGACACCCTCGAGGGATGAAGGGCGGGGGCGGAGGGGGGGCAGGGGTCTGGAGACGAATGAAGGCAGGCCAGGCCAAACCAGGGGAAAGGGGCTGAGGTGAAGAAATTAAAACCAGAAAACTCTCAACTGACAGAGATTTACATGTTTGTTTGTTTTTTTTCTCACACGGACTAAAACAAAGTCGTACAGTAACTTGCAAGTTCAGTTTTAGTCAAAATTTAGTTTCATTTTAATCCTGGTTTACGTATTTTTCAAAGTCATGTTTGGACAAAGAAGCTATTGGCTTAGATGTTTTTTTGTAAAATACAGCAATAACATTGAAGACACCACGTTGTCCATCGTAGGCCAAGAGCGTTGACACTTCAACTACAGAGTACAGATGAAGAATGAAGAATCTCAGCCTACGAATATTGAAGAGAGCGCGACTTTTCAAATATTGTGCAGTCATATTCTCCTATTGTTACAGTCCTACTATCAACAAAAAGAACACGTATCAACTTGGGCAACAATGCATACAGTAAAAACAAATTACAATGACTCACATATCCTACAGCAAGCATCCAAACATGCAGTACTCGGCTACAACTACACAAACAAGAAGGAAAATGATTGAATAAGCCATAATGAGGTATAATATGGCAGATTAGCTGTACATTGGTGCCCCCTGTAAAGACATGTCAGAGCCAATAATCCTGCCCTGGAGGTGATCTTTAGCTGAACCCGCGCTCACTGTGTGGTCCGCGCTTGGATCCTCCGCGCTCATCGATACTCTGATCAATCCGTGCACATGGAGCTATCGACGGGGATAATGATGAGAGCTGCACACACCAGGTGGGGAGAAACACAACACGGATCTCCATAAGTGTGTGTCGGGTCACGCAGACACACACTTGCAATGCACAGACGTCGTAGAGAAATGTTGGGTTTGGAATGGAGCATTTTGGGAGTACAGTAGTTAGTTTGGTCAGCCAGGGTTGCTGGGAAAATGTTAATACAATTATTCTTACAATTAGTCAAATTGGGATTTAGGGCTGCAAGATTAATCAATATCGAATCGACATCCCAATTTTAAATACTGCAATTACCTAACCCCAAAGGCTGAGGGTTTTATCTGCCTTGTATCTCCAGCGTTTCATGATGCTGAAATAATAATAAATGAGTACTACTGCAATGTGTAAAAGCAGTTTTAGAAGTATATTTTGCTGACAATACTAGGGCTGTGACAATAAACGGTAATATTGGTAATCGCCAAGAAAATAAGTTAAATAAGTTAAATTAGTTTTTCATAATGATCGCTTAAGACAGTTCAACTACAGCAGGTAATTTTGTCAATCGCAGAAAACGTGTCCAAGGAAATTGTGAGACAAAATATCCATATAATCCCTTACTTAGACAATACTGAATTGCATTAAAAAAAACAAAGACCAAACCATATTTAGAAATAAAATAAAATAAATATTATTAATTGTTTAAAACAGTGGTTCTCAACTGGTGGGGGATCGGGACCCAAAGTGGGTTGCAGGACCATTTTAGTCAAAACTGAATAGCACTATGCGTTGGATTATGCGATTGCCTTATATAACAGGGTTAAACTACATGTTTTAACAATTGAAATAAATAGATGTTTTGGGGTTGTCGCAGTTGTGCAGGTTGAAGGTGGGTCACAAAGTCAGCCTGTTGACAACCAAAACACAAGACCAAAAGGAAATCTATTTATTGTCAGCTTGGACAGCTCATAATTCAATTTACATGGAGAAATGTAAATTATATTACAAATTCTGCATAAAAAATTGTGAGGGACATTGTTTCTGATTAGTAAAAATACTAAGGTTACCAATTAAAAAAAAAGACTACCCACAATGTACATTGAGTCGTCCCTGCATATAAATCTTGCGAGTTCTTTAATCCCACTAAATTAACACATCTGAAACATTGCATCGTTTGGTCAACACCCTTATTTAGATGTACAACAAACCCACAAATCCAGCAGAAGACGCTGTGAAGATGAGTGCACCTTGATTCATTAAAATAATGGCTCTGGTCTCGTTGTTGGTCGGAGCAGTGACACACATCACAGCATTGTTCACAGAGGCCCAATAAAAGGCGCTCTGACTTAACAGGCAATTGTGTCCGTCTTGCTGCGAGCGCACTCTTAGTCACGGACAGTGAGTTTATTGGGCGGATCAGTGTCAAGTGCCCAGTGCACACACACACACACACACACACACACACACACATGCACACACACACACGCACCGCCTTTAATAAGCCCACACTTTAATTTAGGCCCCGTCACTACAATGAGGCTTCCAACATCAGACAGCAAATTGTTCTTGTTCAATGAAAAAAAAAACATCCTGTCTTCGCGTCTGGACACAGTGACGAGCACAAAACAAAGAGGCCGAGGGGGAGGAGGGAGAGTGACTTCAGGGCCTGGCGTCTATATGCACGTGCACATGCATTAGTATAATGCATTTGTGTGCACGGCGCATATGTATCTAAATAACATGGTTGTATCACAGCACACACACACGTTTCACTCTGTAGAAGAGAGAACGCACTAGAGGCGCTGCGTGTGGGTGTCTGTGTGGGAGTGTTGAATGTCTCTACAGCCTCTTGAATGTGTTCAGTTAAATAAGCCGATTGTTCTTTAAAAGCTTAATCAAAGCCTAATTAGCATAGCTGTAATTGCACTTGCCTCGTGGCTGTGGCCCATTGACATGGATTCCCATGTTAATTATTGTAATTGCCTCACTAATGCTATGAATCCTTCAGAGTTATGCAAATGATGATGATGAGTAATCCACCAAGTGTTTGAACTGCTGTCATTAAACACATACTGGTGCTCCACGCTGATTGAGATGTGCTGTATATTCACATACCGTATATGCTCTTCAGATACAGATAGTCCTGATTTAAATGACTATGTTCTCTGTATTCATGCTCCACACCACAGAAAGAAATGACAGCATAGTCTATAATTCATTACAAGGATACAGTACACACAACAGGAGGAGCTGAGACCACAAATCACTCAGATCAAAGAGTTAAGTCATAAAGATAAGAAGCTCTCAGAGGAAGAACACTTGAAGCTGATGCGGCTTGTATTAGCATTAGCACCAAGAATTAATGAGGGCACAAAAAACACGCGCTGTGCCGACTCACACAATGACTTACAAACACTCAGGACATGACAGGAGCAGCATGTTGAACTATTCTATGGACTAATTACCCCAGTTCATCGCTGCTCACACATATGCACACAGCATCAGCACAGCATCAATGGAGGCCTGTTGACTGCTGTAATCCCAGGCTAATACTCCAGGGAGTCAAATCAATGTGACCTCACAGGCTTTGTGCATAATGTGCCTGTGTAATGAGGCTGGCACTGAGGCCGCACAGCGCACGCTCAAGAGGCTGTTTTTGTCTAAACACATTCTTTAAGAGGAGAAGGCCTTTTTCATAACCATCTATGCTACACAAATGGGCCATGCACTACTTTATTAAGTCAAGATGAATCAGAGTAGCACAGGTTAGGGCTGTACATAGTGACCACAGACACAGCAGAACAAAGAGCAGGCTAATACATGAGAAGTGCACTGAGCAGATGATATACATTCATGTGCACATGCACCTCTGCCCCTCCCTCACACACTAACACACACTGACACAGTGCACACAGACAGCTCCCAGGAGAGTGCCACTACAACTTCCACCACTTTATTATTGGTCAATTTGGAGGCTTCTTTCACAGGGGTGACATGGCTTAGGAGATGTCACAGCCCAACCAATCAATAGCACTCTGAGAAGCCCAGGACCCACAGCCTCCGTGTGTGTGTGTGTGTGTGTGTGTGTGTGTGTGTGTGTGTGTGTGTGTGTGTGTGTGTGTGTGTGTGTGTGTGTGTGTGTGTGTGTGTGTGTGTGTGTGTGTGTGTGTGTGTGTGTGTGGGTGTGTAGTGTGTGCGTACTGTGCATGTTTATGTGTGAGAGCCCAGCAAGCTGCAGCAGCTGGGACTGGACTCTACCCTCTGACCTGTTTACCGGACAGTAATTACATGGGCTCCTGCTGACCAGAGCAACTAATCAACCCAATGATAGACAAGGTACACAAAAACCTACAGACACAGAGTAATTAGATGGAGGGTGTTTCATCTTAGCACCGAGACACTGTCATACTGTAGGTGTCCATCTGTAAAGTATGAATCTACGTGCACAACAGCTCTTTTTAACCATAGGCTCTGACAAACAGGGCCTGCCTGAACGAACAAGCTTCACAGCATGTAAGCAGTCCCAGGCGTGAGTTTCCCTGACAAACCTATTGATTGTATGGATTTCCACCCAAAGTTGTGATAATGATACATCATGGGTGGATTTGGCAAGACAAACCGCTGAGCAAGAGGTGGCAAAGCAATCTGCAGCAGTTCAGACGAGAGCGGCTTCAGATTACTGACGCTAGCACCAAAACCAACTGGATCTGACTGCGCTGGGCCCTGAGAGGACGCCATGAGGAGGCTTTGGCACCAGCTTCATACCGTTTCAACACATCAAGGCCAGCAATTAAAACTATAGGGAAGAGTGCAACATTTACGCACTTTTTACTCAAGTGTACTCCGAGAAATGTATTTACAGTCTTCGCCGTAACCTGTCAAACATATATTTATTTTCCCGTGTGATCCCATAGACTCTGCACTGATGCAATGTATTGAGTAAACCTCCTAAAGGAAAGTTACATATTACGCAACACAAATATTTGATGCATATATAGTTCATCTTTGCTACAAAAACATGGCTGCGAGTCAAAGAGGGCAGGTTATTTTGAGTTGATCATGTAATTCTGAGAACCTACAGTATCAAACATAATCCTTTTGAGTGAAAATATACTTGAATGGTTTTAATTCCTGAGTTCCTGAACAAAAATAACTATCTTTTAAGCCTCTTAAAATACAGAAAAATGAGATTTGTGATGTGCTGCTGCATAAACACAAGTTTGCATGAAAGGCAATAATTTATGGCCCATATTTCTCTCTGATTAAAAACCTAAGCAGCGATTATAGTGACTACTCAGCAATCTCCTCTGACATCAAGGCATGTTTCCCCCTCATTCTAATCCACTACATTATAATTATTCAGTCATTTCAACTTTCAGAGCGAAAAATAATCATCTTTGGGTTATGTAAATGATTGGAGCACTAAAAAGCCCTCCTTGGCAGATGGCTCCTGTCTAAAACGGGGTGCATGGTCATTTGAGGATTTCTGTCAGAAACATCTTTGTCTTGGGCTTAACAACGGCAGGCACTTACTGTAATGCACAGGACAATGTTATGTTTTTATTTCATCATTATTGTGATGGGTCTCAAGTGTCTTTAGGTGCAAACATTACTCCAATACGGATAGATTCTCCATTCATCGCCGTCTTTATATTTAAAGGCAAGTGTCTGAGTGTCTTCAATCCCCAGCAGTTACAGCCAAATCAGGATAATAACACCTCCCTTTAAATGAAATGACCGCACGCTGGACTGCCAGCTAAAATTAATTCCACCTCTGACCAGAGGCAAGAACACAGTGGAGCTTAACCCTCAGTAACAGAGCTACAGTATAAGCTCCCTTTAGAGCGTCATGTGGGGAACAATAAGGACGGGCTTTTGCAAACAGAGTCAATTATTTTGTTCAAATGTTTTGTATAATCAAAAATCAGACCCAGTTTTCTCTTGCTTTATTTCTGGTTCAGTCCTTGGGTTTAGTCCTGGTTTAGTCCTGGGCAATCATCGTTTCATTATGTCCCTGGTTTAGTCCTTTTTAGTTTGGTTCTGGTTTAGACCTTGATTTCAGTCTCTGCTTTAGTGGAGTTTACTCCTGGTTTAGTTCTGGTTTAATCCTGACAGGAGAAGCAGCGAGTGGAGAAAGTGTCAGAGCTGCGTTAAACATAAAAACACAATAAAAATCACCCAGCCCTACAACAAATATGTAAAAATGTGCTGGTACAAAATGTATGACACGTTAGCAAAGCTTAATTTAACTACGGGATCATAGATTACAATTTTTTTTTTTTTTTTGTTAAGGCCGTCAACATTCAGACAGTACTGTAAATCAAAAAAGGACACTTAAGGCTGTTTAAACTTAAGGCTTGCACATAAAACTGGCTTCATTTTTGAGAGTAGCACCAGAAGTTACTGAGATGATGTTTAAAGGTTGGTTTGGTTGAAGTTGATTCATATAGATTGCTGTGTCGTAAACGGTCTCAACTTCGATAGCGCAACCTACAGCCACGTTACAGCCAGGAACCACTCACCCATTCACAGTCTCGTTCATACACCAGTGTACGCAGACTCTGGAGGCAGGGTGGGTGAAGTGTCTTGCCATAGTGTGGACTCGATCGCCTGACCTTCCGATCCTGAGACGACCCGCTCTACCATCTCGTCGTCCCTTTAGTGTCGAAAAGACAATTGCCTTGAATAAACTGTAAAAGTGCCTGAAAAATGTATATAACTATGCCTTTCTTGAGAGATTACACATCAAACATATATATTTTTCATTTTTTAGGACCATTTTTTTCCTGCTTTTTAAAATGATGGCATTGATTATAAGGATTAAACATGTGTAGCATGATCATAAAGCCTATGTTTAATTTTGTAGCACCGTAAACTGATACCAAAATCTATACAGTGCTGCTAAGTTCGAAATAGAGATTCACTGGTGTCGTCTACTTTATCTGAGCACCTAAATGTGCAAGTTTTAAAGGTAACACTTGATGCTGCGCTGCATTAGCTCCTCACTCCAGCAGTATTGATTTACAACATCGATACGGGACGCCTCTCTCTCTTAATATATTTAAACTCTAAAAACAGCAACATGTCACAGCTACTTGACTGTGAATCTTTAAAACAAACACCATTGTAAAATGATCTATAATACGCGATGCCGTTATTTCAAATTTACTTCTTTCGCCTTTGTGTTGGCGACCTTTTCTTAACTTGGATTTAAGTGACATTTGCGGGCCCAATTTGTCTCCGTTACGTTCACGCGCTCCTCATACGTCACCGAATAATCAAAGTAAAGTTGTAGGCGCGGCGTGTAAAGTTGGCCTGTTTAGAAAGCGGACAGGATCAAATGATGAGAATGTATTGGTTTTCCACTGGTCGCGACAAACCTGTGTGGCATTAGTGCGCGAGCGAGGCAGGCTCCAGTGACCGTGTGATGAAGATGTATCACATGTAAAGACGCATTTGTACATGTAGAGAGGGAGGGAGAGTGTTTCTAGGGCAAGTCTAAACTCTGTCACGTTGATTAGCCGAAGGTGTTAACGCACTCGGCGCTTTGGCCTCGGGACTGATCAATGTCACTCCACTTCTCTCTCGTTGGGCTCGGCCTTATTTCTCTGACAAGGAGCAAGTGTGGTCAATTATCAAGATGGCTACATTAGTGAGAAAAAAATATGTGAGGTATACAGTAATTGATGCACAGAAGTGACCGTATTCCTACGATTTGGCTTCATAGCTCATTTTTCTGTGTGTACTTAAAGTTCGGGTCAGTGGTTCCCAATCTGTGTTGGCCTATGTGCCCTTTCAGATTTCACTAATGTAAAAAGACAATTTACTCATATTGTAAATGCCAATTCAAATGCCATTTTTACAAAAGAAAAACATATCACACTGGTGAACTTAACTATTTTACTGTATTTTGTGCTGAAAAACAAAGGTAAAACAAATTTACTTACTTTTACTTTAGTGTAAAATCAGGGGTCTCCAACCGTTTTTACCTTGTGAGCTACTTTTGCGTTACAAAAATTGCAGCGAGCTTCTTATACTTAAAAAAAAACACGTGTAACTGGGCCTCTAAGACTGACAAGGTGATAATTTAGCACAATAAAAGAACATGACAGTAGTTTTTGCTTTATGCTTTGCTATTTTCACCTAAATGGTTGAAGATGTTTTGCTCAGAACAACAAAATGCATCTAAAATTTGACTCATCTAGCGCATGCAATAATGTTGATTGCCTTTGGCGAGCTACTTGGAAAGGGATGACGAGCTGGAGATCCCTGGCCTAAATGGTCTGTGCCAGTGGTCCCCAACCGGGCCGCAGAGAAACAGCAACTAATCTCTGATTAACTTTCGCATGTCCCTCTTGACATGCCAATAGGTTTGTCCAAAGTTATATATTCATTCATTTATTTTATTTGAGCATCAGAGTTTCACAATGTTCAACATGTTTTGAACTAAGCACAAGGTTCAGCAGATGATTACACAGAGCAACGGAAGTGAAGAACAGTCTTGTCCAAAGTTATATATTAAAACGCCTGATAGAAAGGCGCCATAGAAACCAATTGTACAGTATATCCAGCTTTATTATACTGTATATCTGTGCTCTTGTCCTTGATGATGACGTAGCACACATAACATACTGCATTAGCTAGCTACACTAAAAATAAGCACACGGAAATTAAGCTAGCGAAAATGAGTAAAAGACAACCGTCATTGGAGAGCCAGAAGCTCAAAGATAAAGAAAGCTCATTTTAACAGACAATACCAGAAGTCCTTGGTTTGTAGCTACAGGTCTCTTGCGCTAAGTCCGCTCTACATAATATGCGGGGACAGACTCGAAACGAGGCGATGACGCCTTCAAAACTTCGGCACATGGAGACCTGGATTAAAATATAAACCTAATATTAAAAAAAAACGTGAACAAGAAGGACAGAAGAAAGAAGCCCAGGGTTCCCACTGATTCAGCAGTTTGGAGAGTTTTACTTTTCATGCACTCTGCATTTATCTGCTGCAAGACCGGTCTGTGAAAATAATGCCTACTTTAACCGGTCCTTGGCGCAAAAAAGATTGGGGACCCCTGTTCTATGCAATTGAGTGGTGAATTTATAATAGGCCTTAGGAATATCAAAAATAAGGACAGAGGACCATTCGGAATTAAATCTTTGGTCTGTGTTTGTGTAGGCTTTTACCAGTATAAATGTGGATACAATTCAGTCATAAAGAAACCACAATTAATGAGGTTTCTTGAATGAAACTTGAAAATGATATGTATTTAGTACATATTTTAAACCAGTAAAAGGAAGTACATCAAAATACTAAATTTGTACATGTAAAATGTTTAAATTATGAAGACTGTTTGTTGCCTCTATGTTTTAACAGTGTTTCCCAACCAGGGGTATGGGGATCCCTGGGGGTACGCGACAGCTTGGCAGGGGGCACTTGGAATAATTTCAGATAAAAAAAAATAAGGTAAAACTCTATTGAATTTTTGATTATTATGTTCAAAGAAAAGATATTTTAAAGCATTTAACTGTGCTTCAGCCATTCACTTTCTTAACATCAACAAAGCCATGGAGGCAGGGGGTACTCAGAGTATAAATGGAAGGCCTGAGCAGTACGTGGGATTGAAAAGGTTGGGAACCACTGCACTTGTCCCTGACTGCAGCTTGTTGCCAGTGCCCATTCGAACAGCGCAGGCATCAACAGATTGCGAGCTCGGAGCTGGCAGCCTCCCACCAACTGCCTTTGTGCCTCTGCCACTTGACATCTCCATTCTGTGCTCTCTGTGATGATGTAAATAATTACAGTCAATTAGCACTTAATTAACGAGGCTGAAACAAAAGCAGCGGTCCCTGGGCACAGATCCCTCCTCTCTCCCTCTCTCCCTCCGCACACATCAGGGAAAACAAAACATGTCAGCTTTTGACAACGTGCCATCTGTCCTGGAGCCAACAGATATACGGCTTAGGCACACGCACTCGTACAGCCCCTCAGCGCCCACTACACAAGCACCGCACTAATCGGCTCCTTAGGCCCGCATAATTACAGCGTGCCATGTTAATTACCTAACAATTAGCAGCCATCTTTTACAAGGGCCAATCAAGGAATTAGCTGCAGTCACCATGCGGAGCTGCCAGGGAGTGCTCACATCCATGCAGCGGTGAGCGCGCCTCAGTCGGGCCTCGTGTTCCTGACACTTCTTAAGAACGCAAGTTATACAAGACAACATTGGCGGTAAAAAGGGATGAATTCACACTCAAAGATGTTTAAGATCCAATAATAATTTAACAATAGCGATGCTCGATGAGAAAAAAATTGCTACTGTATAACTGTCTTGAATATTGCAAAAATACTGTACATATTTTAACAAACCATTATACCATTAAAGTACCAAGTTGAAAAAAAGTATAAGCTACTTCTTTGTGAAGTTGTGTAAAAACAAAACTAAATCAGGACAAAAACATGACAAAACTGATCTTTTCCACAATAAGTAACCAACACGTTTTCCTCTAAATGCTAAATGTTTTCTGTGTATTGCGTCAAGTTTTTGTGACTGTGAAAGGCGCTATATAAATAACTTTCTTATTCTTCTTAACACTAAGTGCTAGATTTTTTCAAACAGGACAAATTTTTCCAGGTCTTCTCCTCCATAAGCACCTGTGCCTTCAAGCAGAGCTTTAAACTCAATGTAAAATCAGCTTGGAATAATCACTAAAAAGTAACAAATTGCTTGTCTTGTATTGTTCTTTATCTTTGTAATTCAGATTCATTATGAAATGAATAATGAGAACATTTTTGCTTTTGATGCCAAGTATGAACCTTAATGCCAATTTTGATTGGAAACAAATTGGTGAAGCAGGTGCAGTCTGGAGCCTAATGATCAATAAAAAAAATCTCATATTTCATAATTTTTAGAGGCCCCAAAAAGCCATCAGTATGAAAAATGGGCAGCCTTTACCAGAGAAATCATCCATCACTGCCCCTATTGAATTCCCCATATTAAAACTCCAATATGGAAGTCATATAGGCTGATAACACAATCAGATTGAAAATTGAGAAAAATTCACCTCTTGCCGATAAATGCATATCACGGATTAGTGCACTTGGATGCTTGCTTCCTGCTAAAATGGATGTGCTGACCTCTCAGAAGGTGAACAAACCCTGAGCTTGTTGTTGCACTGACTGGAGACGGGTTAGGCAGTAAGCACATGTGCATTAAAAATAGCCCCTGCTCATATAGCAATACAGAGCAGCAGCACCTATATTCAGAGACATTATTTGATGTTATAATTGAATCACAGCTCGTTCACCAGTCGCTCTTATAGAATATTTGATTTCTCTCATTACTCTTCATATGGCTGTGGATATTACAGCTGTACAGATTGGCCTTTAACTTCTTTTATAACAGAAATTCTACAGCCGGCCAAACTCTAAAGGTAATTCATTCACCTGATTGCTTTGTGCTGTATTCATATCATACAAGGGCGCTCGAGACACTTTTCACAGCTGGTGACGTATAATACTGTGAACCAAATGAACTATATATTATCAAAAAAGGATAATTTACATGTAGGGCTCCATAGAATAAACATTTCCTTTATCCATATTCCCTGGCTGCTTTTTCAGCCTCTCCATTTGAGCCCTTAGTGACCATGCTAGTCCTAGCCACAGACAGCTCTCTAATAGGCCCAGCTGTCTCCTTCTTAATTTGCTGAAATTGCAAAATCAATAGGTGTAGTCGTAGCCGCCGCTCCCTGTTTTAGTGGGAAAAGATAAAGTCTATGGGAAGGCAATCTTCACTTTCAATTTGCCTGGTGTTGAGCATTGAGGCCGGAGTGCTTATCACTCTACTTAAAGAGACTGTATGCCTGTGTCATGGCGGCCACCAGCAGAGGACAGGCTGGGGCTCACTGCCTCACAGCAACACCAGAGAAAAACACAGCCAGTGGGGTTTTACTGAGGGGGATTCTGTCGTTTATGTGAAAGCCGAGGTTTGTTTTTCATCAATAATATGAACATAAACCAGAAAAGATGTAAACACAGTCGATTGGTGTGAAAAGAGTACACAAAAGTGCTCTAACTCAACTAAGATATCCTCTGTTCAAATGTATTTTATTATTGTGGGCAAATAGGTAGGTCAATTATTATCTGTTTACTACAGATGCACACAATATTGTTTCCATAAATTTATCTCAAAATAAAATACGTGGACGATTAGAGTAGCTTTTAGTTTGATATTTTGTCTCATTGGGTCCTAATCTTCCTGTGACGCTGCCTGTGTCCATAATCCCTGCTCTCATTTTACCGCCCAGCTCCTTGTACAGCGCCACCTTCTTTGCTCTCTGTAGCTGCACGGTGAGACGCTCGGGGAGAGAGGAAAGTGTCCCCGGTTTAGTGCAGGAATAACAGTGCAATCGGACAGACAAGAGGGCAGAGTGTGAGAGCCGGGGCTTTGAGCTTGATTGCGAAAATAATTTTACATGCTACGGAAAAGGGCTTAAGAAATGCTTAATCTGGATATTAAGAACATTATATGGTCCGGTCTGTGGTGTAAATCCAGTGAAATGAGAAACAGGATTTGGGTGATGAAGATGAGAACGAGAACAGAGGGGCAGTGCTTAATATGAGCGCGGTCTGTTCTGTTACAGAGGGAGTTACCAAGACAATTCAGGGAAATGCAGAATTGCTTTGCGAGATCGAATCTTTTAACATGATCCCAAGGCGGCATGGACAGCAGCTGATTGACCAAGAAATTAAAAGAAAGTACTACAAAAGAAATATCCACTGTGGCGTGCATTTGAAAAACGTTTTTTTGGTGTTGTTAGCATGAGCGGAAAGTCAGAGAGAGGATGAATGAGGCAGGGAGGGGAGTTCAATTTTAAGAACATGCGACTGATGCATATTTATGCCACGCAAATGCACTCCATGATAAGGCGAATCATTCGGCACGCACATCACACGCACCGCTTTAACATATTCTATAAGCAGAGTTAAAGACCGCCTTGTTTGCCGTTTCCTCTCTCACAATGAGCACTCCAACAATAGCCCCCCCCCCACCCCCCACCCCTCTTTCCCTCCTCCTCCACCTCTCGGGGCGCCCCACCTGCTCCCCATTTCTCGGCGATCCACCAATCGCAGCGCGCCTCAGTCAAGCCCCATAGTTGGTTACACACTGGCCCCTATTGGCCGCCTCGCCGCTTGGACAAAATCAGGACGCTGCATGCAAAAGGAAAGTCATATATTTTCAGATGCACTTTTATGTGTTATAAACGACAGAGCTGGGTGCAATTTTGTTAATTTTCTAACTTTGCCTAAGCCTCGATCCCTGACTTTTGCCCCCTTTTTCACCCAGACATAAATATTTTTCCAGGTCTGACTGAATTAATCCCTCTGCCAGAAACAGGGAAATGGATCTGAGCAGTAATATCCCTCAATTAATGTTGGAGGTTGTCCTTTTCCGGCAAAACGGTGCGTCAGTAAAATTCTGCAGCTAAATACATGATTGCACTTAAGCCCGGCAGTTTAGGTGTGTCCAATTTCCACACAGCAGCGCACAGGACCAAGGTCACTTCCACTGGCAGGCTGGGAGAAGGGGCAGCAGACAGGCAACATGATGTCAAAACTAAGACTATTACACATTCATCATTAAGTATCATTAATATAGTTATGTGGTGTGCAGTCAATTGTTTAATTGACTGCAAATGAAAACTAGAACAAGTAATACTGTTAAAATATGTTATATAGAGGCACAGTTATTAGCCACTCTTGACTAAATCGAAACATTTCTACTTTTAATACAAATTTGTGGATACCGCTGTGTAAAACTAGCCACTTGTAACCAACAGTGTACTCAAAAAGTATGACTCCTATCAATCCAAAAATAAAAGGTTAAAATGAATGTATGAAATGTAAAAAGCACAGCAGATAGTGTGCTTTTTACTTGTGTTTCAATTTTGCTTTATGACTAAAAAGCTCAAACAATTCCAAGGATATGTATATTTGCGAGTCTCAAAATGATTTAATTTGGTCTAAAGTAAGGTTGACATCGGTTTTACCAGGTTGTGGACATTCCTATAAATTTGACAATAAAAAAATGTGGGGAAAAGGAAATAATAAATCAGCAAAAACAAAATGCCACAAAAGCACTGCTCAACTTTCCCCAAAGACTTTTTCCTCGTCAGAGCAGTCACACGGCGCCCGTCAGCGCACACACAGGAGCCAAACGCACATTATCCTCAGCCCCACACATTGAACAAAATGCCAAATGTATACATCAGTCGGCCCATATATTTTGTTTGCTCTGACAGCTTTTCAACAGTGACTCTTGCCTATGCAAATGAGCCCAGTCTCTCCACTCCCAATGATGTGATATGAGGCGCTGAATATAAATGATTGGGGATGATTGATAGACCCTCCCACTCGCCGCCCCGCGCACAGACAGATAGAAATTCAGACAGGCGTATGCATCTCTCCAGGTTCTCCCAAGCATTTCTCTCTTTCTCTCTTCCTCTGTCACTCACTCCATAATCCACAGACACCCGGCTGTATCCGCACGAAATGCTAATCTACAAGTTAGCAACAGTTAATAGCAGCTTTCATTCCGCCCTCTGCAATTTCACTTTTACGCGTAGGGCCTGTACGCAAAAAAAAAAAGATCAGCGGAAAAAATTGCCAAACAAAAAGCATCTTTGGCTTTACAGCATTATTACGTTTTTTCCTCTTAATAATTTAAAGGGCGTAGCAGCTGAAAGAATAAAGACATTTTGACAGCACGCCTCAAGAGAAGTTCAACTCTGCAGAGGACTTTACCAGTATACATTAATAAACCAACTCAATGGACCGTGAGAGTTTGGAGCAAGTCACTGGAACTCCCTCAACTTGTCAACTTTCCCCCGCATCAAGCCGTAACGAGTGACAAGGAGGAGCGCAAAATCCATCTAACTGGTTGTGAAACATCTCAATTGACAGCACAACTCGACTAGCTATTTCGTGCATTAGGCTCCATTGTGCGAGTACCTATGTTTTTTCCGCGGCCTCTTCAACGGACTACCACACCAGCTGTAATCACAAGCCATATTTCCCGGGCCATCATATTTAGGAGGCTAAAAGTACACACCCAATACAACTATGAGGCAAATATATGGACAATTCAAGCTAAGAATTAAAGTTAAAAACAGCATGCCGACGCCATATAAGCCACAACGTGTACAAAAGAGTGTATTTACCCGCCTGTTTGGTGCCGTTCCCCTTCCCCAAAGCTCGACTGGCCAGGTGTATGTGTGTCAGACTGGGTCGAGTGTGATTTCTTTCAGACAGGAGAGTGGAAATGGGGTAGAAGCCATTACGCTGCTGGGAGAATCACCCGGCGCAGCCCGAAATGAGGGGCAGGGGCCTGTCAGCACGCGGCGCGGATGTGTGTGAGGGAGCGCATGTACACGTGCGGGCCGAGCGGGGTCCAGCCGTGACCTTCTTCCTCCCAACAAACCCCCCCCCACCCGCATGATTTATTTACCACGGACCTTATCCCACCTCTGCACATAGGAACACACATGAACACAGGCGGTCGCGTGGACACATGATTTCCAGTATTTGGGAGATAAGGCAGGAATCTGCAAATGTGGCTTTTTTTTTTCCGGTGGCGATGGAGACAGGCGAGAGGGTGGGCGGGCGGGGGGAAAATGGTGTTTGGTGCAGGAGAACAGATCTGTCACCCTATCTCCCACTGCAGTAGCATCTTATTCCCCCCCATTTCACTGTGCGGGCCTGTCCTCTGCCCATTTTAGCTCCTTCTCCAAAGCTAGCGTCTCCCTCTGAGCCCTCTACATTCCTCTCCTCACGCTCTCCTTCCACTTGCGTTTTCTTTTTTTTTATTTGGTAGCGGTCGGTGCAGAGGCTAGATGCCATCTCTCCTCCTCTGCTCCTTTTCCCTCTCATTCATTCATTTCCTGTCTCGCTGCCTTACTGTCTTCTGTCTCGCGCCGCTGAGGGGGTGGGGTCTGGGCTGTCGAGGAGCAAGATGAATTTCTGATTGCTGTCAGGCGGCACAAGCGCTCCCATTGGTCAGGATGAGACGGGGAGGCGCAGGCTGGCGAAAAAGAAATACATTTTTTTCATTGGATACATGACCATAATTGCGCTCCCCCTTTTCCCCACCCCCCCCTCCTCCTTCTCAGCAGAGCGGCGGCAGGCTATAATTTGGACCACCGGCACCAATTATGCAGATGAGCTTGACCCAGGTTGACCAATGACCTTCTTCCCCCGGATTACATTTGTTTACAATATGCAAATCGGCGCCGGGTTCGCAAAACGTGCTGCAAGGTGTCTAAACAGCTTCAGACTGGGAGTGTAATGGCACGGTTGCCCCCAAAACTAGACCTACCTCCCAGTGCACGCGAACCATTATGTTACAGGCGAATGGGGAAGGACCTAGCGGGGGACATTTGATGAGGTGCCTGATGAAGTGTTTGGGGTGTTTTGTGTAATAAGGGCTTATTAATATCAGCAGGAAATGCATACAATACAAATACGATACCAAAAAAAAAACTACATTCCTTTGTGCTTCCATCTTTCAACAACTCTTCCCCTGGCCTGAGCCTCTCCTTCTGAATCAGCATGCCGTAGCTGGAGATGGGAGCTGCTGTCTAATTATCTGTATGGTTTACCTTGGCTCATGGGGCTGGAGCCTGAGCAGGGTTTAAACAGGGCGATGGACGGATGGAGATTCTGAAACTCAACACTGTAATTAGAGACAGGCACACGGAGGGCACACCGCTGCTGCTGACACGCACGGCTCTGTTCCCAGGAAGGAAAAACTCTCGCGCTCTGGAAACGCGGCAACTTTGTCTCACACTAAATAAGTCAGCTGGCATGCAACAAATGTAAGACAACGGGATTGAATGATTTGGGGGGTTCTGACGTGTATTGCTATCATGATTAGATTTGCAATTTGGAAACTCAGGTCACTGTACACTGTAAACACATCCAGGAGCAGTGACATTTGTGTGAAAACTCCAAATGTATAAGTCTCGATCTACAATGTGAAAGAATAGTAAACAAAAAACTAAAACAACAAAAGAATTGACGAAAGACAACAGTTGACTTGACCACTACATCAGTATGATCAAATATGCTGTCCTCCCATGTACACGATTGCGCAAAAATTCCTTCAAAAAGACTTAGGACCCAAGTATCAAAAGTACCATATCAAAAGTACATCATCACAACTTTCCCAGAGCACTTTCAAATGCACACACTGTATTTAAGGTCCCGACGTATCTTAAAATATTCCAAATGTTGTTTCTAGTCCAGCTTTTGTGGCTCATTTGACTGTGTTGCAACAAGACGTCCCATATAGAGTAGCAATTATATCTTTCGCCCTCACCTCATCTATCCTACAGCCTCAGTCCAGTTTAAAGTCAGCCTGAGCGTTCAGCGTTCTGTGATTTATTACCTCTTCCTTCTGATTTTAATTCTCTTCTCTGTTACGAGTGTATGCTTTGTGCTATAGGAGCCATTTCTATTTTCTCACTTGGACAGATTAAACAAACACACCAAGACAAATTGACCAAAGACAACAGCCATTGGCACACACATGAGTGCACAGAGCCTGGCTTATTGCACTGGAAGTGTTGTGTTTATTCCTCTCAAAGTTAACTTCATCAAAACAACGAACAAAGAGACAGAGCCAATCAATGAAATTCATTAATGAAAACTGAAATGCATTTTATTCTTTTCTAATTACACGCATTGTAGCTCATAATTGAGCGGGGTGTATCAGACTGGAGATTACTTCACACTTGTGCCTGTGTGTAGCTCTGGTGTGGGTTAAGAGTCAGACTGGTGCTGCACCAAGAGCAAGACAAAGCTGGATGGAGAAGAGAGAGAGAACAGGAGGCAATGGTTTCGATTAGAGATCATTTCTCTGGTGTTACACTGCCCCCTTTTGTTCAGGCTCAGAACAGCAGCCTCCTGCAGAGGGCTCAAAGATAGTCACTTTTCTGACACTATACTCACATAATGCAGGTTCACTATGTGGATGTAACTCATGCAACTTTGTTTTTCGTTTATATTTGACAGTTTAACCATAATAAGTTGGCTTCATCAAAATCCCAAGGGAGGCTCTTGGCAGTGGGCTCCAAAGTAAAGCAGAGTCATCACAGAAAAAAGAACATCATGAATATAGATCAAGGTTGATTAGATTATATATTTGTACCTGTGTGTTTTTAATGTGTCTGAAAAGTTGCCTTTTGTCAAAGATTTGTGTCAGCACAAGCACCTCTGTAACGTCTCATTGTGTTTCAGTGACGGTTGTTGTTGAGATTAAAGTGGACTGCTGTAAAGAGAGCATGTACTTACAGGTGTCACTGTGTTGTAATATGTTGTGACAAGTCGGGCTGTCATCAGCGGCATTCATAAGAACAGAGCCTTCAGCCAAGTCCCTCCATTACAGTGCACACAGTTTGTATATCGAGCGTGTGCTTTGCCATCTGGCCCTAACTGCCCCACAATAACAAATGTCCCACATTTCTGATTGGGCAATTAAAAGCAGCAGGGGTACAGTGTTGACGGGTGAGAGTGTGGCATTCATCATGTGAAACAATCGGCCCCTACTGAGCATGTGTGTACGTCTGAGCTGTATGCGGCTCAAGCACTAGCCCTGTGTCCTCATAATAACTGTGAAACTAACAACTCTTTCTTCCCCAGAGACCCACGCACTGGGGTCACTGCAATAAAAAATCAATGTCATGTGACTTAACCAGGAAGTACTTCAGTCAGTGTGTAACAGAGAAACAATTCTTTTCTAAATATATCATATACATCGCAGAAAATAGCTGAACTTGGTAACACAGTTGGTGCTTGTGTTGATTTAGTTAGAAACGATAGACCAAGCTCTTGAGTGACCGACAGTAATAGTTTTCTTTAATTATTGCATTTCAGTTATTTTTTTTCTTCTTCTTAAACATCTTACATTGACTTTGAGCAGTACATTTTGACAATCCAGAAGTGTTAGAAACATGAGTTCATATCAAAGTGGTCTTAGTCTTAGGCTCTTGATTGTCTCAGTGTAATTAACAGAGCAATATTCTAATATGGCATCAACCCAAAACTGTCCGTGCACACTTCTGGCAGAATGGTGTGAAGCAGCTCAAAGCTGAGCAGCTTTAGACCAGAGTGAGCCACTAATCATGACCCCATTAAGGGAGAAAACACTGGGCACCAGTCTGATGAGTTAAATTTGTGCCTCTCTCTGAGCCTTTGTTTAGATAATTCCCTGTTGACAGCCCACTGGTGCACTGGCTTCAAGAAAACTTCCTCCAGAGGAAAGATTACTTTTATCCCTAATTAAAGCAGCTTATTTGCATAGCTCACCAAGTCATAATATATGCAAATGTGCATTTACATTGTAGAGTGCTGCTTTTGCAGTTAATGTGGCCTAAATATGTCCATAAACATTATTTAACATGATATTTTAGGCTTTATCACACATCTTCATTTACATAAATTATGTTTACTGTTCCACTGTAAAGTCTGGATATCACACAAGATGTATTCAAGTCAATATTCCAGCACCAAATATAGTAAAAGACCTATGGCTTCATCACTATGGCTTACAAAAAAGGAATTAAATATATGCTGTTACACAGATTGTGAATTGGTTGTGACTTATTTTACATCAACACAAGTGTAATTTTAATCTCAAGACACTGGTCAGTTACAAAACACAACTATTGGCCAGTGACTACAGTCTTTGTGTGAACTAAATTGGTAAAAGGGCTAAAGCAAATTGGGAAGGAATAAGGAGAATCAAATGGTGCCTTGTGTAACGTAATTGAGTCCAGTGCTTTATTCATATCTTGTATTGAGCTGAGGGGAAGAGGATACAAGGTCTATGATCTCTCCCTTCTCTTTGGTCATTTGCAAGTATCACTTATGTTCCTCTGAGTGATTTCATTTGGCCTGAAGAGGTTTGGAGAAGAGCATCACACCAGATGAGCCCATGGTCAAAAACAGGTATCTCAGTTTTTCATGTCCTTTATACATATTAAGTGGAGTGATCTCAACCAAGCACAGCTCTCTTAGGCAGGATAAGAAGCCGGAGCCTACATTTCTGTTTTTACACAAAGGAACAAACAGGATAGATAGAGAGCGGCCACAGCAGTGCATGGAAACAGTAAGTACTTGCTTTCATTCGGCGCTGAGTGTTAGAGCACTTTTTCAGATAATTGGTTTAGCCTAAAAGATGGAGAGATTAAAGAATACCGTAGAGATGGTGGAGAAGTACAGGGGACAACAGCTCACAGTTATATCCTCAAGTGCTTCTAGGTTTGATTACCCTGCGCTCCTTCTCCCTGCTCCCACCTCCCGCGCATGTTTTCGTGCTCTGATTGCGCGCGCTCCGGTTGCAGTCGTCGGCCGCTCATTGCTTTGGCCCCATCGCCTGACCACCGAGCATGTGAACTTTACTGTTTCCACCCGTGCATCCGAGTTTCGAGAGCATCTTCCTCCTCCTTCCAAACAGAACAACAGCATTAAAATGAGTGGCCCCTTTCATCCGCCCGCCTCTCCTCTCCCTTGTACTCCAGTTTCCACACCTGCCCTAATGGATTTTCAAATGCAGGTACACAATTTCCATCAAGACTTGACGGGCATTTTTCCTTTGTGTTTAGAGATGGGGATCAGCCTCTGAGTGGTTTGCTGCTGATGGTTTTGTTGAGAGATTCTGCATACAGAGTAGAAACATTTTCCTGAACTTTTGCGAGAGGGCTAAATGTGAGACTTTAGACATTTCCACATCTTGCCAAACAAAGGTACTACTGTACAGGCACTTCTTAAAAGTACTACTTCTCTTGCTCACTTTGGTGCTTCGGAAGGAGATGGCATGTAGAAAATATTTGAATGTTTAAAGTTCTCCAAAAGACCAATATGATTGAACGACAATGGACAGTACTTTAACAGGCAACATACATTCCTTTATTTCATCATTCCTAAACTGATTGGGATGGGTTTTGTTGTTTGTGCTCTCTCACTCTCTCTCTCTCTCTAGGCACAAAGCATGGGCCAAGAGTCTAAAACATTCTGAACCCTATATTTTTATTACGGCAATAAAGAGAACAGAAGTCCCATATCAGCACATGGGTGGACATGCCAATATTGCCTGTGAATGTATAGTTATAGTATGAAGCTATTATGGTCAGCATCAGATAAGCTGTGACAAGTTGACTTGCGGTGCCAAACTCATGGTATAACCTGAATGTAATTGACTGTGATTTCCAACTGCCCTCTCTGAGCCAGAACGGCAATGTCTTCTAATTAACTAGAGAGCCCTGACAGCCCGGTGCCACCTCCATTTGGTCCCCACTTGAAACGAGTGCCATGTCCTGAGGGTTCCTGTCAGAGCCAGTGTCTGTGAATGGTATGACATGTCCCTTCATGTCTCCATTTATCTCTCCCTTCCCCTATCCACTTCTCCATCTCGCTTCCTGACAACTATTTTCTTCTAATCATGCTCAGGAGGAAAATGAGAGTGTGTTTGGCTGGAAGGAAGAGGAAGGAAGACTGTGCCCACTGAATGTGTGTGAGAGAGAGAGAGAGGAAGTGAGTTGGAGAGTGTGACCAAGTGAGCAAATCAGACGCAGACAGAGACAGAGTTGTTCATAGGCCTGTCATCTTATCAGTCCGTCTGTACACTGAGCTTCATTATCTGCCTGGCCTGGAGAGTAATGTCTTCCTAAAGCTGCTGCAGAGCCATGGGCTGCTACAGCTGCACCGCGCACAGAACACTGAGCACACAGCCAAAATGAGCCACCAATTACAGCCGGAAAATACTAGAAACCACCATCAAGCTTCACCAGAACACTTCAGGGACTGAGCGCCTCAAAACACCAGTGATTATTATGGTTCAAACACAAATGAATTGAAAACTGTCTCGTTTCTATTGCTACAGTATTACTACAACTGTTCTCCACCGTGAGGCAGTTGTAGCATTCAGCTGGACCAAAACAAGGCTGTAAAGGAACTAAATTAAGAAAATCCAGACTAAAACTGAAATTCAGCACGAGTTAAGTTACCATGCAAAAGTAAAATGAAAGATCTCAGAGATTTAGCAATATAGTGCAGATTCTTATGGATATAATTTGGCTATATATTGTGCAGTCCTAATTCCCAACTAAGAATCCCAACTTTCAAATCTTATAAACTGAGGATCCAGAAACAATTTTCCACTGGACTGACAGCTTACATTTTGTGATTTTTATAAGCCTTGGAAAGGACAAACTAAAATTCCTACCACTTGAGTGCCAAAGTAAACTGGCACAGGAATTTAATAGTGCCAAGAGTCCTTTGTCCTTTGCTGACAAGTCGCCTCAATTACCCCTGAGTAAACCTGGATTTACAGAAAGACATTTGTCACCACATGCAAAAGCCTCTCTCCGGAGCACAAGTAGTTAGTGTGCTTTGCTAAATCTGAGTGCCATGCCGCAGGATCCATCCGGTGGTTTGAGGTGCATCACAATCAGTCTAATTGGACAGGTGTTTGCGAGCCATTATGATCCTAAACCGGAGCGTCAGTTAAAGCGCCCCCTAAACAGCACGAAATCCCCCCAAACCTGCACAAAGGATTAGCTTCATGGATGAGATGGAGAGTGAGGCTTTTAGGTGTCAGAGTGGAGAGAGTTGATGGAGAAGAAACACAGACACAGAGAGGGGAAGGAAGATTAAAGAGGAGCAAGTCTCCCAGTGTGTGGTAAGCTACAGTCATCTGTTGTCAGCCCCCCCTGGTGGGAGAACGAACCCCACAGAGAAACCCAGACAGGCATTAGCACTGCGCTCAACCGCACAGCATTTATTTATATTTAGACACAAACTTAAACTGAATAAGCAGCAAACTTCTCATTACACAGGGCCAATCACACACCAGCACTCATGAAACATTAGAGAAACTATCAAAGTTATTCATATTTAGTATGTCATCATCTCTTGATCATTGTCGGAATTGTCTAAAAGATGTTTATTGTAAATCATTAATTCACATAATAATTAATTAAGTGTGATCACATGGATAAATAATGGCCAAATTTATATGAGGTTTTTCTTCCTCCATGGGGAACAAAAGGCACTTAACGCATTGAGTGCCGCGCTATTTTCGGAACTTAGCCGTAGAGTAACAGCAATCTAGACCATTTTTGAAGACCCACAGCATATTCTATGTTTTAGCTATGGACACATACTATGGCTTGTTTGAAAGGGGAGACTCTACGCTCTCATGCCTCAGTTCCTGCTAAACAGAGGCTGGTTTTCATCAAAATCAGTTTTTTTTTTGCAAAGGTTTTTTCAGCATCTGAACTTGTGTTTTCTAATGAATTTATTACGTTATGTCTGTTGTATGAATGAGGAAACGTGGCACACAGGCATCACTCCGAGCTCGGTGTGTTCATCATTCAGCATTGACACAAACTTCTGTAACTCTTCCTCATCGTTCTCATTGAATTAAAGGCCATTTTTGTCAAGTGCATGAAAAAACAGCAGTGCAAATACAGTGCAATGTCATTCAATCACTCATCAATGTGGTGCCTCTCGAAGCACTCACCAGCGAATAGGAAGCGACGGCGCTGGAAATAACAATCAAATGCCATGTTGTGATAAAATACCCAGATGTAATGGCCAGATCGCGACTTTTCACAAGTTTTTGATCGTCATTTATTTCAGTTCTGCTGATCACAGAGCTCAATATTGCCTTTTTAGCACTCAATGGAAAAGGAACCAATCAAACATTCATAAATGACGAGGCAAGGCAGGCCCAACTACACCTTAAACTAACTCTGCCCACATTTGCAGTTTGAAAATTGCAGATGATGTGGACCATGGAGGTAAGCAAGAGGGCACTGGGGGGGTAGGGTCAGTGCCACGTACAGTGTTTGATAAACACTGACAGTTGTCAGGCCACGCGGCCGTGCAGCCAACTCCTCTGTGGTGTGGTAAATGCACGCTAACCTGATGTCATGTGGATGTAATGTTGATGGCTGTGTGTATCATGATGTGGAGTTCTACTTTTACACTGACTTCCATGAAAAAAACACAAAAAAACAAATTGCTGATCACCTTTTAGCCATGAGGGGTGACACATGGTTTAGGTTTTTAGACCATATTAAACTAGTTTACACTGAAAGAGCAAAAAAATATTTTCACAGCAGACATAGTTGGGTTGATGTTTAGTTTCTCTTGAAAGGAGACATTTTATGCTTTTTTCTGGCATTTTGTGATCATTTACACACACAACATTATTTAACACTTTAGTCAGAGAGGCAATGCTGATCTAAAATGACTTAAAAATAGATAGGGCTGGGACAAAGTATTGCAAAACCTGATAGCCGCGATACAAAGTAGAGTTTAGATTGGGCCCAAAAAATCCAGTCCAACCTGGCCCGATCACAAAGCATGACATCATAGAGACTTGACTTTGACGTTGGAAAGACGAGAGTTGGGGCGTTAAAATGAGCCGATGTCCTTTAAGGCTTCTGGGCAGTGCGAAGTCGCATTGAAAATGTGTCACTGGTCAGCTGCCATCTTGTTTTGTGTTTACAAAGCACATTGTGGTCCATTGGTGCCAAAATTGAGCAAATGTATGGAGAAACACTGGTGCAAAGCAATTGCAAATATATGGAGAATAAATGCAGATGGCACATAGAAAGTCAGATTTATAGCCTTTTATGTTTATAGAACCAAAAAATGAGCACCTGGATTTTTGTGAAAAATAAACATTTCTACAGTATCTACAGTCTTTATTTTCAATCTCCTGGACCAACTGGACCCACCAAACTGTTTCCACAAGTCCACAGCCTTACCCATTGACATTTCATATTTAGGCAAAAACAATTATGAGAAATTACATTTTTGCCTAATTTTTAGTTGATTATTCTGCTTTTATCATTTTATCAGTGATATGACCCATCTACAGCATACACGGGATACAAATTCACTTTGTTCTGAAAACAAAGATGCCAAGCACTTGATGGTGCATCATGAGGAGGTCTTTAAGAGGCAAAAAAACAAAATAATAACCAGGCGAAAAAAACAAAATAATAGCCAGGCAAAAAAATCCTTAGACCCAAAATGTTAAATGGCTGTTGAATAGTTACACAGCACTTGTTACATTTTGTTGTGATTATTTATTTTCAGTCTTAACACTTAAATGTCAAATGGAATTTGGTTTATAACTTATAAACACATGACTATTTCTGAATTTCTATGTTTTTAAGGTAAATATATTATTCCATACTGCATTGCAATACGGACCCTAAGTATCGTGATTCGGATTGGATCGGGAAAAATGGTAACATCCCAGCCCTAAAAATAGAAACGACTCATCTTTTCCCAGTCCAAAACCCGTGGAACTAATTCAAACCTCCCCAAAAGCAAATGTCACCAAAACATCGCTAAAAGGTCTCTCAGAAAACAAACCAACAAATTATAATAATAAAAAAAAAAAAACTTAAACACCAGTAGGGCTGGGTACCGCTAAACAATACCAATATGGTATCGAAAAAATAATGAAGGTACTACCGGTATCGAAAAATAAACTGGTACCGAAAACAGGCACCGAAAAAATATTTTTCTTTAGAAAGCAAATTTTGACTTAGGTGTTTCAGCTCAAAAAACACTAAAAGAAAAGAAGAAAAATGTAATAAATTACCATTATTGTTCTGTTTTATGGTTCTACACAATAAAACTAAAAATCAACTCGTCAAAACAGCTCAAATTTAGATAAATAAGATCAATTTTGGTTATTCAAACTTATCTAGATATTTACTTTTTTGTGTAGATAACAAATAACGAAAAAAGTATTGTTCAGGTATCGGTATTGTAAATAAGTATCGAAGTACTAGTATCGGAAAAAAATGAACGATACCTAGCCCTATACACCAGTCAACACAAATGTAAAACATGAAGAAAACATTTCATGGTGAATAAAAGTTTGTTAGTTTGTAGCGAGCATGTTGTTAGTGTAACGTTCACAATCAGCATTATATTATTTGAAGTAGTTACTGGAGCCTCTAATACAGCCTCTCAATGCACATTACATTGCTTATGATTTCGCCGTTGTACTCAACATTGCAGGCTCTGGGGGAGCAACAGCATCTTTTATTCTGAGACTGCACTAGGTTTTAGGGCTGCGCGATATTGAAAAAACTTGCGATACGCCATATAACGATATTATTGCGATACTTACATAAACCGTAAATTCAATTCAGACACGTAATGTCTTTTTCAGCAAATTATGTCAAAAGACGGTGTTTATTTACCTGGCTCACACACGTGCAAAAGAAGCAAGTCATCAACGTCCTTCCTCCTCACAGTAGGCTACTGTCGCTGACGTGCCCTTCTCATTTCACAAATGCGCTGTCTGTCCACGTCTTCACTCCTGTATAAAACAGTGGTGCAACTCTCAAAGTTCCTAATTTGTCAAGTATTAACTGATAATAACAAAGTGATTCCTGTTTGCCTTTCACACCAAAAGTCTCTGGAAGTTATCGTCGTAGTATGTAGTAAGGGTCAGACAGCGACAGAGCATCACATGACAGCAGCCGGACATCATGAGAGGAGCGGCTCATAACTGATGCCTAATAAGACGCTAGAGAAGCATTCACCAAACCAACTGTTTTACTCTTTCACTTACTTTGGAGTTTTTATGCCTTTGGTATTCATAGTGAGTTTGGAATACAGGCCAAAGTATGTTATTACTGTGTTGATTATTACAAACTTGAAAAAGTAGGTCTACTTATTTTATGTATTCTTTAGTGTGTAAGATAAATTATTTTTATCATCTTAAAAAAAATCGTGATGAAATCAAAATCGTGATTTTATAATTCAAACATCGTGATATTGTGTTTTCTCCATATCGCCCACACCTACTTCTTAGTGGATAATGTATTCAGAGCACAAATGACTGATAGTCCAAATGTAACATTTACAAATTTCACATTCTATCACAGGCCAAATCAACCCCCTTTATGGGATTAGTTTCCCCTTTGGGCTGACTTGGTCTAATACAAAACTGTGAGACCACAGTGACTCAAGACTTCACAACTAGAGTTCAAAAAGTCAAAGGACATACTACAAAAGGTCAAACCACAGTAGATGAAGGGTATTATTGCTGAGAAGGCACATTTTGCAGCCTGTATACATCCACACAAACGTGCACAACAATATCTTTCACTACTTGTTATTGGATGAGCCACAGCAGCCTGGTGTGAGGCTCTCGATGAATAGATCTTTATTGATTTCAACTAAACTGCATGTATGTGCTGTCAGGCCAGTCCAACCTCTCAACAACTCATCTGTGCTCACCGGCTAAGTACAACACATACACAAAAAGGCACTGTGGGTTGGTCATAACCACATTGTAGACACATTTTGTACATTGACAATCACCACTCCGTGCTCTCGGACATGACCCCGTGAGGAAAGGAGAGGCTCTTCACTGTGGGTTGTGACAGTGGCGTAAACATGCTCTCAATGATGGCGTTCAAAGGTGAACAAGGCAGGAGTAACATTCACCCACACACTGGCCTGGAATGGAAATACAATTGTACAAACAAGCATTGTTGTTTTTTTCATGATTTCCAAGACAATATACTAATACTATACAATACACTAAATATTCATGAGCCGTAAACAAAATCTACATGTTAGAATACACCAGTGGTTCTCAACTGGTATGGTGTTGGGACCCACCATCAATCTATAATGACAAGCCACGACCAAAGAATGAATTTAATTTAGTAAATATTAATGTAAAATACTGTACATTACAGTTGTATAATCATTAAATAAAGCTAAAATGTGGATCAAAATGACTCATTCTAACAGATGTTTTTATGCATTTTAAACAGATGTTAATGTAAAAAAAAATATGTTCCCACAGTTGAAAACCACTACACTATGCCAAGTACGTTATCCTCCAACATAAATTCATAACCACGTCTTTGCTGACATAAATTGAATATGTAAGTTTACTCTAGGGCAGCATGATTTTGACAAAAAACATATTTGCATATTTATATTGTATATTTTTATTTTCAGTTTTGTCGAGGCATGAGACGATATGGACATTTTGTCTCATGATTATCTTGGCCAAATGTATTGCAATTCACAATATTATCACAGCAATTATTGCAAAATTTCTTGAAGTTTCGATTCTGGGGCCGTGGTTTGACGATTATTTTCAGTTAGCGGTAATACTATTAGAGAGGTTGGTGAGTGCTGCTAGGGTTGGGAATTGTCACGAAATCAGGTGCTCTTCCAGGATCCACGTGAGAGAGAAAACAACTCTAGAATTGCAAAATAAAAGAGGAGGCCTCGGACCCCTCTTCTTTTTTTTTTTTGCGATAATGCTATTGTCAGCAAATGATACTTCTAAACTGCTATTATACCTGTTGTACTCATTTATTACATTTCAGCTTCATAGAACACTGGAGAAGCCTTTGGGGTTTGGTTATTGCAGTATTTAAAATTGCGATGTCGATTTGATTGTGATTAATTGTGCAGCCCTAGTTTACTCCTATTTGTCTATGGAGGTAGGGTCCCAAGTCCAGCCTTACCTACTATGACATTTCCCTGGTTAGCTGTAAACTTTTCTACCTGCTTTAGGCGTTCCTTTACATAAAAGAACCACTCACCCATTCACACTCTCATACATACACCAATGTACGCAGACACTGAGGGCAAGGTGGGTGAAGAGTCTTGCCCAAGGACCAGTGCTTAATTTGTAAAGCCAGATTTTCAGGAACACTTGTGTACTGGGTGGATTTTATGGGGGAACAGCCCAAAATAATTGCATATTTAAAAGTTGTTGGAGTATTTTATTTCCCGGATCCAATAAAGCTCAAAATTCCGATTTCCCGGAATGCGTTCCCCCAAAAGCCGGATCAAATTAAGCACTGCCAAGGACACTACGACAGTGTGCACCAGTGGGATTCAAACTGCTAAACCTTCAGTTACAAGACGACCCGATCTACCACTTGTACCACTGTCACCCTATGTATTTAAATATACACAATATTATATATACAATAACCATATAAATTATTTTTTTTCATCAAATTGTGTTTAAACATGGCCAAAAACAAGGCTAAGTTGTAGTTAATGAATATAGGCCTACATATAAATGTGTATATTACCTAAAT
>OMNZ01110093.1:0-11575 GCA_900303255.1 Lesueurigobius sanzi
TTCTTTGCTCCTGAACAATTTTCCTGGCAGTTGTTGAAGGCTATGTAAACATTAGATCAGGGACATTTGAGTAGTTTCTTATTATGTTTTTCATTATGATTTCAAAAGAGTAAACTCAGTTCTTTGCCAATAAATGGCTTTGCACAACCACTAACCATGAGTGGGAAAAAAAGATTTTTGAGTTATCATTCATATTCTATGAAAAATGGCCTAAATATGAATAGGGTATGTAAACTTATGAGCACAACTGTATATAAAAAAGAGCGAGTCTTAAGCATGGCTCTTTGAAATGAACTGATCTCAAAGATTCGACTCATAAATCCCATATAGCATCTAGTATAATTGTTAGCATTTTCTTTCCTGCCTCTTTTGAGATTCATGCTGTTCAGGAGATCAAGTTGTTATATCTGTCATCCAAAAACACACTTCCCCTCTGTTGGGAAACGTCTAAATTTCAACAAGTGATATGTTGATTTTGTTTCAAAAATTGCTCTACTTGCACAGAGTTTGCCAATTTGGGGGATGCTGTGTCTGATAAGCATCACTGGCTCGATACCAGCACCAGCCATCACTGCATGAGCTCTTTATGAAGCCAGAAACACATCGGTTTGCGCTAGAACGCTGACCTCTTTGTACATGAGCAAATGAAAGGAGGTGTCACTCTTACTATCACTGGAGCAAACACATCAAGTGAATGGTCTCCAACTAACACACAACAGCTGACCAAGTACATACAAGCTGTTTTCAAAGCCGAGGGCGCAGCGTATGGATTCTCAAGAGTATTAAGACTCACTAAACTGAACGTGTTTGGTGAAGAAATTGAAACATGTAGCAACTGTGTACCTGTCAGCTCACTGCCACACGCACCGGCATTACCAAAGACAGGTACATCATGGTTTTTACTACTACATTTATGAGCACATCGATCTGGAATTGCACTATATAAACCGCTATATAGGATTACGGGTATATAAAATGCTAGTCACAATTGCTCATAATCTCCATAAGGTTGGAATGTATTTTAGTGGCAGATCAACGAGATGCCCTTCCTCTGACCCCTGAGTTATTTGTGTGATTGCATGTTATCCTGATGTAGCCACTGGTGTACAGTATAACAAGGCCCTCAAGTCTACATTTACTATTTAAAACATACGGGGCACTGTTAAATATGCAAAGGTAATCATCTGTGAGTCTAAATTTATTGCAAATGTAATAGAATTTGTATAATTGATTGTCTGCCTGGATTTTGATGTAAAGATAATTCTATTTTTCCCTCTCTTTGCTGATCTCAGAAACAAATTAGACTCTCTCTACTGATTTTACCAACTTGCAGACTATCACACAATGTTCCACACAGAATTCTCCTTAGACTATGGGTGATCCGAGTTGGAATATTTTTTTTGTGAAGATATGTCAATTGGTCATTTTTTTATGTTTATGATTATTTAAGATGCAAAAAGTGTAGTTTGTCATACATTTTTATTCTCCATCTTGTTTTTAGACTATAGGCGAGAACAATAGACTACCACTGTCTCCTCTATTAATGGAACACTGATCACAAAAAAGTTTTACAAACTTTACAAACAGAAAAAAACTAAAACTGACACGACTGACCAGATTTTAGCAGGATCAGCAGGTGTTCACAGTTGTGTTCACAGTTGTGTCCTTGAGGTTTACAATTTAAATCTATAGCCCACTCCAGTTATTAACACTCATTTAGGGCAAGGTGTATCTGATTTCTTTAGAAACAAGACTTGATGCCTGAGGGGTTAATGATACAGTACTAAAGACACTTACAGCTCAAGTAAATGTTAAAACTACAGGTTCTAATAAAGGGTGTAAAATGAGTATTTCATAGTCCTGAACTAGGCCTACTGCCTCTTTCCTCTCCCGCGGCTCAGTGCTGCTGTCATTTACGCCCAATCACTGCCACTTGCGCTGCAATAAGCCCCTAACGGCGCCCACCCGGCCCGTCTAGAAGTGGTAGGACCCGCAGTGTGCGCAGCGCGGGGGGTGAAAAAAAGTTTTGAGCGCATCGCACTGGAAGCTACTTAACAAAACAGTGAGACACGCGGCTTATTTTGGGGCACAATATGAAAGGCAGCAACTGGCAACAGCTCGGGTGCGTCGTTCTCCGAGTGAGGAACGTAGTGGGTAGTTGTTGCCACATTGTTGACAGCGTTAGTACGCTGTAAAAAAAAAAAAAAGCATGCAAAATTGTACTAAAAAAATCATCTGTGAAACAGCAAGCCTGCGAAAGGTGAACTGCTTTATAGCAAGGGACAACTGTACCATTCAAGTACTGGTACCAAATAGATTTAAAGGTACCCATTACTACAGTATGGATGTGGCTAGGGCTGGGTATTTCCAACAACTTCACGATACAATACGAATCCCGATACAGGGTCCACGATACGTATCACAATACAAGTGTATCCTGGTACAGTGTCCATAATACAATACTTATTCCTAAGAGACATATGAAAAATAATCTTATGGGTGTACTTATGCTGAATGTGCTGATCAAGTTAAACCTGCTATTGCAGTAGTTAGTGTGTGTGTTGTGATATATGCTGAATTAGCCAAGGGGTCATACAAGCATATTAAATTTATTTTATTTTATTACTTCCATATCACAATACAGGTGTCTCGATACATGTATTGTAAAGTACTTCGCAATGATATATTGAGCACAGCCCTGGATGTGGCTGATGCTGCCAATGCAACTTTACAACTGGTTTGCTGCTGTGACAAGCTGACAAAAAAAGGTGGATGAGCGGCAAAAAAAATGAAAAATGACATTACCTTTTGCTACTTAGATTATCATGAACATAAAATGATACAATACACTGTTTAAACATGATACAGTATAAGCAATGTGTGACATTCAAACAAGAAAATAAAAATACAGCTGACATCTGTGGAAAACACTGCATCACTGCTCTTTAAATATTCCTTTCCACTACCACTCTTTAATTCAACAGTTTAGCATGACATTTACTCAGCATAATCCTGTGCCTCCGTTTTCTCACCAGTTTTTCCATAGTCAAATATATCCTTTCAACAACAGCAACAGGGAATAGAGCAAATGTCACACGTCATAGAAACGCTGTCTTCTCATCAGATGCTCGTCTGCTGTGCATGAAAGAGCCAGAGTGGGGCTTGGAGACTATAATCTCTTTGACAGTTAGTTTCACAATGATGATATTGGGTGACACAACATCCATATCGCAAGAGGCCACAACTCATGCTGTAAAACCACTGAGATCTATCATCTGGCTGAAATGTACACGCTTTTGGTTAACACTGACTGACACGAAAATGTGCACAAGAGTTCCATTTTAGTCATGTTTTGCACCATTTAGCTGCACTTTAGCCAAGTTTTTTGTATTTTAAGTCTTTTTAACTCTTGTCTTTGCACATTGGTGAAATCTATATACAGGATATACTTGAAATGAGGGGTTTTCTTGGTTAACTGCTCAACGTGAAGTTTCTGAAGTTAGTAGACAGTGGCGGTGAAAAAAAATCCCTGCAGCATTCATTAAGGAGTTAAAACAAAGCCAGTTCAGGTGGAAACAAAAATATGACGATTAAACTTACGAATAATAGGAAGGCGCTCCTTAAATTAGTTACACTTTACTAGGGATTCAACAATGAACCGATTATTAACCACTAAGGGCTCCGACTATCGCTAAAAGAATAATTCGAAAATGCGCAGTGCTCGTTGAAATCATTTAGTACAATTCAGGTCAAAGGTTGAAATGCTTTATTTGTCATTAGGGATGCACATTCTATTACATTTCTGTCATCGATTAAAGATCCCCCCCCTGGAACGCCACCTTGTCGTGGGGGAGGGGTTTGAGCACCCGAATCTGTTGTCTGGGGCATTATGTACCTGAAGGCTCTCCCATGCATGGCAAACAGGTCCTAGGTGACGGGTCAGACCAAGAGCGGTTCAGAAGACCATCAAGGCTGATTACGTCACCCAGAGGTGAAGGAGCGTCTTGGGGCCGTCATCCCGTGGACGTGCAGGAGGAGCCATCAGGGACTGGTGCAATGTAATGTGGGCAGTTTGGACTGTCTGAATACAATGATTAACTCAAGCTTTCCTAATTTTAAGTTTATTTGCCCTTAATTCTGTTAGATCTCAGATGGTACTTTATCTTCATTCCTCTACACTTAACAGCTAATTTATAGTATTTCTTTTAAACGATTACACCAATGATGGCAATTGATCAATTGATCGATTAACTGAATAATTTGACCTTTGTATTTGACCTTCAATGCCACTGAGTACTCGTAAGACCAGATTAGGAGCAAGGCTACTGCTGTGCATGTTTTGTACATACAGAAAGGCATGCCGGGACCTTCCTGCTCTGAGGCACTAAGCCACTGTGCCATACTTGAATGGTATCGGAATTCACCACTATCCTCTCATGACGAGTCACAACCCATCCATAGATCCATCTTCTTCCACTTATCCGTTGCCGTGTCGCGGGGGCAGCAGTCCAAGCTGCCCGGATCACACTGCACCAGTCCCTTATGGTTCCTCCTGCAGGTGGTGGGTCCATGGGAGGACGGCCCCACAGCGCTCCTTCACCTCTGGGCGACGTAACTGGTCTTGATGTTTCTCATCATAAGGGGCTTATGAACTGCTCTTGGTCTGATCCGTCACCTAGGACCTGTTTTTGCCGTGGGAGACCCTACCAGGAGCATTATGCCCCAGACAACAGAGCTCATAGCTTAATTTGAGTGCACCCCTCCATTCAATTTTACTTAAAATAAAAAATACTTCTACTTTGTCTCTGTTATACATCAAAAATACATTATTTATTTAGAATTCTGTTAAAAACTACATTCAAAAACTATCAAAATAACATCGGTTTTCAGTAGGCCCACAACCGGTTTAGTAAAACATCACACATCATTGCAATATTCAGGACAGTTGACGAAAATCACAGTTGTTCTCAAATCAGACAGCTCTAGGTTATATGATCCTACTGCTAGGCGTTTTATTACAGCATAGATCTTAGCATGGCACCTTAAACAGCAGGAAGACTTTCATTGCAGTCCCCGCTGAGAGGGGAAAAAAATACAGTAACCGGCAAAACGCTAGTCGCTGGAAGTCGGTGATTACGGCTCCTGATTGGTGGTTGTGTTGAAAACAGTCATCGTGCCGTTAGTGGTCAGTTAAAGTGCCACGAAAATAAGTGAAACTGACAGACGAGAGAAATGTGTCAGTGTTAAGTAAGAGTGTGTCAGCTTTGGTTGAATTTAAGCGGCGTGTTAAAGAGAGTGCCATGGGATGAAGGGGCTGGACTGAGCGAAGTGGGTTAGGGAAGATGGAGAATGGCCGCTTTACTGTCAGGTGAGCGGAGACGTGCGCACGCTTTCTAACGCTTTTATTGCATGTTTTTTGGCCTAACGTGGGCCAAGAGTGAAGGGAGCAGGGCGGCGGAAAGGCTTAGGTAAATAATTGGGATTTCTCTCTGGTAAATATTGTATGATAGATTCACAGCGCCAATTTTAAACATGTCCAGGAGCATTAACACTGAAACATGAACAGCTAAAGGGATACAGGATTTGCATGCATTTCAGAACGGATTTGTGTAAAAGATCTAAACTTCAGGGTCAGCAGGTTTTAGATATAATTAGTCCCGATGGAGAGGGAGAGATGGTATTCTGTGGTTTACAGACAAAATCATATATGACCTAAATAATTGCAGCCTTCGTTCGATAACACTCACTTTTCAACATGTTTAATGTTCATCCACATATTTTTCCTGTAATCGAGCAGCCCTTAACAGGTACACTGCGTAACATTCTGATGTACTGTTACCAGCAATTCAAAACATGCTCGTAATAGGGATGCACCTATACCATTTTTCTCAAACCGATACGAGTACTTTGATTTGATTACTCACCGATACTGACTACCGATACGAGTACAAGGCATTTTCTTCAAACATACCATTGATTAGTTCCCATTTCCATTTACTTATTATTCATCAATACTTTTAAGAGAAGTTTAATCCGAATTATACATTTAAAGTAAAGCTATGTTATTGAATATAATATTTGTAATAAGCATGTGTAATGATGTGTTTTTTGGGCCTCACTTTGTTCATTTAAGATGAAAATTGTAGGAAATATTTATGTCCACATTGTACACACTGTTACTCCAATCCAAACGCTACTCAGCGCCTGTGTTGTATTTGTATATAATAGTATGTAGATGGTTACTTATTTTTCTTAACTAGACTGGCCTCACTACAGCTAGCATTAGAATAGATTTGGTTGCATTTTTGCGATAATTTGCTAAGTTAACATATTGGATATTTTAGCTCCAGGAGCAGCTAATTGTTGCACAATATGGACATGCTATACCTCTTTTAAAAGCTCTTCCTGAGCCCTTTTTAGTAGCGTTTTAGTTGTTTTACAGATGCATATAGTCTCTGTTAACATACGCTAAGAATCGCCATTAGTAGTATAGCAGCGTTAGCATTCTCCTCTTGCAGACGCACCACTGAAGTCAACATTTACTGATACTGGTATCGGTGCATCCCTAGCTCTTAATAACCAGCTATAGAAACGGAAAATGCTATTTTTTGCAGTGAGTAATCAAAGAATGGATTTGACGGCCTTTAGTCAACATCTCCCTGGAGACAAGCTGGAGACGTCCCCGCTCCCAGTAAAGCTACATGTGTGTTTAGTCATTATTCAAGAATAAAATATATCTGGAAAAAAATAAATGCTTGTCTTTTAAGGCATTTATTGAGTGAACCTTTAAATGACCTTTCAATTGATTGCTGACTAACGTGTTTGGCCAAGGTTTAGTCAAACACGGGAGAGGGCAGAAGGTGAGATAAAAACACGGCTGAGCGCTATCGCTACACGTTCATGAGGGCTCTGACACATCCCTGAACCGCTAGGTAAGCGCGGGACACCGGCACGAGACAGCAATTTAATGCTGAAGTAACTCCAAAGTTTTAGCACTGTATATTTCACCCTGCCCACTCTGTTTTACTGATGTTCAGACTGTTTGCAGGAAACACTAATGCAAAGATAAGTACTTGTACGGCCTCAAATTGATAATGAAACACTATCTGCCACTGTCACCAGCGTTTGTTTTATTGCGATTACATGATTAGACACTACAGCGTATAATCTCGAGGTTTGTGGCCGCCTCTGTTGTTTCCCTTTGTTATAAGATTTAATAATAAAGTGAATACCTGTGTGTGTGTGCTCGTACGACTACCACTTTGCTGATGGCTAAGCTGCGTGGATGACACCTCTTGTGGACAGTGGGCTTGGAGCGAGCGCGCTAGTCATAACATAACAGCAGGAAGGTGGGAGGACATCACCTCGCAGCAGCGCACACAAACACACGTATGCGCTGTGACACACCATGACACAGTGTTAAAGTCACATCAAGGTCCTTATTTAGATTGGCTATCATCTCTGACCTCTCTCTCCATCCTCATTAGTGGGACAGACAGCGCGGAGCTGCCGCAAGCCCACACACAACATGTCACTTTGCTTCAACAGTGCTACAATAACCACACTCTGCCCACAGGTCTCATGGCGCTCACGGACCTCCAGTTGGACCATAAGTGACCATTACAGCGCAGACTTTGTTTTCTTCTTGGGTGAGCCATTTCAACTCCTTCAGAAAGAGTCCAAACAAGCAACTCAGGTGCAACAGGCTTGTCAAATAGGATTGTGAAATAGCCATACGGGTATGGCTGGGTACCGTTAAACCATACCAGTATGGTGCCGAAAGAATGTTTTGTTTTACAAGTTCTGATGCCTGGGGGGTCTTGAGACGGCACTAAAGAAAGTTCCTTGGTTGTTTCAGCCCAAATAATAATACAATAATAATAACAAAAATATGAAAAGAAAGTCTTGTATGGAATAAATGACCATTATATTTCTAGATCAGTGGTTTCCAACCTTTTTTGCTTGGCGTTCCCCTTGGTCCTTCAATTTATCCTCTGAGTACCCCCTGCCTTGATGGTTTTGTTGATTAGTAAGAAAGTGAATGACTAAAACTCCTATTTGCCAGTTAAAATACATAAATACTCTCAAACTCTCACTCTTTACAGTTAAATGTTTTAAAATAGATTTTCTTTGAACCTAATCATCAAAAATGCAATTCACTTTCATCTTTCTTTTTGATCGAAAAACTATTCCAAGTACCCCCTGCTAAGCTCTTGCGTACCCTCAGGGGTCCCCGTACCCCTGGTTGGGAAAGACTGTTCTATATGACCAATATTTTACAATAGGTATCGAAAAAAGTATCATTCAGGTACAGTGTCGTAAACCAAGTATCGTTAAAGTACAGGCATAAAAAAAAATGTGCAGAACCCAGCCTTATTTACAGGCATCACACTCAAAGGCATTGAGCCAACCATAGCCAGATTTCCACAGGGACAGAGCGGAGTGTTTTGTGAGTCCATAGGGAGGTCCAAGATGCTCCCAACTCAGACCACTTCAGGACTGGGGTCTGGAGTGCTTTGCTTATTGGAGCGGTTTGGGAGGGGTGAGGGGGAAGCTCTCGTTATGCACAGACATGTAGGATTTAGATGAGGAAAGATGCATTCGATAGCAAGATCGGAGACTCACTTTCATAATTACAAAAAACATGTATTTCTTGTTTGAAAGGCATTTAGTAGGCATCTAACACTATATTACAGCATAATGAGTTGTTAAAACAGAGAGGTGTAATTGAATTTGTATTTGTAATTGTATTTCTTCCTCTGCTTTACCGGCTTGAACGTAGCTTTACTCCAAGGTTCTAGTCTGCTTTGCATGTACTCACACTCTTGCATGTTCCTGCTAGTGTTGCTGTATTTTGGATGTACAGAGTGTGTTTTGAATAAATATTACTGTGTGTCACTAAATCTCTGTCGACCCTGTAACTCCTGCCAATGTCAATGTTGAGTGCGTGTATCCATTTATGGCTCATTCTGCGTTATTCTCCACTACACTAAGATAAAAAGATGTAGAATTTATATAGAATGCAATGAATAGCCAATGAAGAATATAATTGCCTCTCGACAAAGACGCACGTCGCGCTCCTCCGGGACTGCAGCAGAGTTCATTTAAGGTTTGTGTCAAATTTCTCTCTTCCCTTTCCCAGCTCCCGTGTACAATCCTAAAACAAGTAAAATGCCAAGGAGAAGTCCACTAACATATCCTCTTAAATGTCACAAGTCAGATGTCAAACGCCCCTTGTCCATGACCTTAAAACTTAAAATGGAGGTCTGCACTTGCATTAGCTGTAGACGTCATCCATGTAGCCTTTTTTTTGCTAGCACTGCAAAATATCTTGGAAAAATCTAGGGGAAACCGGACTAAACTACTCATTATCTACAACTACTACTTCATTCATTCCTCGGTGTCCCAATTCGAGTTTAACCTCCACCCCTGCCTCTTCAAGTCAATTCGGTTCAGTTCAAAAGGGGACTCTATTAGCATGACCGGCCCTGCGGCAACAGCGGCAGAATTCTTAGCAGCACTATGTAAACACACACACACATCGGGGAAGTGACAATGCAGAAACGTGTGTGACTACGTTTAGTTCTTTTGATCCTGTGTCATAATCCACGCTTAGGTATATTTAGCAGATCAAATTATTTCATTAGCCGAGCATAAAAGGTAAGTGAGCACACAGAGCCGCCCACGCATGTCTCGCCTGGCTTTGATTGGCACGTGAATTGTGTGCTCTTTGCATTAGCCATGTCTGCTAGAAGGATGCGTCGACTGCATGCCAAGCAGCTTATGTTCCAGCCCGACAAAGAGCGAATGTAATGATTGACTGGCCTTATTCAGCGCCACTACGGGACCAGTGCTGGTGTGCGCGTGTGCGGAGTTTGAAGAGAAACTGATAAAGCTTCGGCCCCATCATGGTTCAAAGGGAGGCCTTTTCAACATAAGCCCAGGGGTACAGATGTGGCCCTCCAGCTAATCTGGTCTGGTTATCTTCCTGTAACAAGCAAATGTTTTTTTTTTTTTAACATTTGTGTCAATCATATTGTATTACTCACTTCACTCTAGCAAAACGTAGATGCTCTTCTTGATCCCCTATTGTACCAGATATTGGTGTTTTGTGTAACTCAATCTCTCGCCCACAAGCCATAGTCTTACGAAAATCCACAAAAACATAGTTGAAAAGCCCCGACTTATACAAAAGACAAAAGGCCTACTGGCAAACAAAATCCACACAGGCTCTGTAACAGTAACAAGTTGAACGTGAAAGTTAAAAGAGGTTCACACAAAGGCTACAATATTGATACATGTACACAGAACATTTATCTAATAAATGTGTACAGTTGGGCCAAAAATAGGACATGGCTTGTAGCAAGAAAACACAACACTAGCAAGGACTGCAAGAACAAATAAATACATATGAAGATTAATTTAAGATAGCAAAGTCAGTTGTTCTTCACTGGAGGACACTGAACTTTTGCTGTAGTTTAGATCTTTTTTGTTTAAGTTGAAGCTTTTGTCATTGCAAAAGCAGGCTTACATAACACTGTTAACACCAAGGACCCAACATAATTTAGTGGTATGTGTAAACCCTGAGTGGCACTGGGCTTGCAAGACATTATTCATTATGACTGTATGCATATCCCAAAAGTAAATTTAAATGTTCAAAGTTTCCATCGGAGCATGACAAGTTGCAGTGACCTCACAGAGTTCAAAACTGTGGTTATATCAGGTGTAACTTGTACCCCAAGCTGTGGCCCTGCAGGACAATGGAGCTACCCGCTGCACAAGAAAGAGTGAGTTGTCACCAGCGCTTGGCAGGAAATCCAATACAGTATGTGCCCACTATATAGCACTGGCTTTGAAGGTGTTTGCTGCTATACTGTTGGTCTTTGAATGTTTCATTTAAAATAGACCTACAGCTACATCAAATGAGTAATTACTGTACCTAATAAAAACGCATTAGTCTCATATTGTGCTCTTCCAGACACTCAAAGACGCTTTATTTATTCATTCTATACCTGGTGGTAAGATACATATAGAGCCACCGCTGGCCTGGGATAGACTGACAGAAGGGAGGGTGCCAATCTGAACAATCAGCCTCTCCAATCACCATCAACCACCAGCATAGGCATAGGCGAACACGGCAGCGGTTTATAGCGCTATCTGGACGCCAAATTGACAATATTGCCAGCTTTCGCATAAATTTGGAATGCAAAGTGATAAGAGACTTTTATGTTTTATGTGTTGAAAACCAGAGGTTTCAAGCTCTAAAAGGCTCCCTGTCAAATAAAACATGTTCTACTTTGTGAAAAAAGAATGGTATAGCCAAAAAACTGGGGGGGGGGGTTGAATCAAAGGAACCTATCAATGCTGCCGGGGCTGTTGGGGGGGCAATCTTACCCGGGGCATTAAATTGGCAAAGGCCAGTCCTGCCAACCACGCATTGGGGCGACGGTGGCGCAAGTAGTAGAGCGGGTCGTCTTGTAATCGGAGGGTTAGCGGTTCGATCCCCGCAGGCCCACACTGTCGTTGTGTCCTTGGGCAAGACACTTCACCCACCTTGCCTCCAGTGTCTGTGTAC